>JAJAGP010002150.1:0-132742 GCA_025084515.1 Ancistrus triradiatus | reverse complement strand
GTGGTGGACGTTGTTAACCCAGGCCACGACCGATCCGGTATGGTGAAATTATTATGAACTCGCATACTTAATTTGGCAAATGTTTTACACCGGATGCCCTTCCTGACCCAACCCTCACCATTTATCCGGGCTTGGGACCGGCACTAGAAATCCCCTGTCTGAGCAATCTAGTGGCTGGTTTAGGATTCCCCATTGCACCCTGTTTTTCTCCAGTTTGTGTTGTGTGGTGTTTTGTTTCTGTTTATTTTCAGTTCTGGTGGCAGAGTTGAGATATTTTTCCCTGAATGGCGAGCCTATAGATCACAACGGCTGATTAACTCACACACCTGAAGATCGTCATAAGCAATCAGCACGCTCCTATTTAAGGGGCAGTGTGGAGTGTGGCTGGTTGCTGGTTCGTCAGCGTTCAAATGCCAGTAAAGCATGGTTCAGCCACAGTTTTTTCTAGTCTTGTCCAGCCTTTTTGCTGTTTTCTTTGTGTGTGTGCTCATGCATTCTTTTTGTGCCATTTTTGCAAGTCTGCCCATGTGTTTGGAGTACGGCATCATGATGATCTGCCTGCGCTCGCTCTAGTAATATATCCAGCTCACCTGTACAGATTGTACAGAACTGTACGGAGATCGCTTCTGGCCGCCGGTCACGGTACTCATGGACTGCACTACCGGCACTTCCGCACTTATGCGCACAAAAACACCATTGTACATATACTGCACCTTTTTTGCACAAACTCTCAACTCCAATATCTTGTGTTGTACACCACATATTGGTTCAACACCCTGGGAGGCTTCACCTCAAACTGTCGTAACAATGTTTCTGAGCAGGGTTATCGAGTGCTGAGATGAATAGTGCATAAACGTCATGAAGGCTCTGCTGACTAAATAAATGCAGAATTCCAAATCTCTTCTGGCATTAATATCAGCATACAAAATGTGCCCTGGGAGCTTCATGGCATGGATTTTCAGGGTCAAGCAGTTGCATGCAAGACCAACATCATGAAGCACAATGCCAAGCGTTGGATCGAGTGGTGTAAAGCATGCTACCACTAGACTCTGGAGCGGTGGAAATGGGTTCTGGGGAGTGACAAAACACACTTCTTTATCTGACAGTCTGATGGATGAGTCTGGGAGAAAGCTATCCGCCTGACTGCATTGTGTCAACTGTAATGTTTGGTGGAGGAGTGGACATGCTATGAGTTTGTGTTTTTCAGTGGTTGGCCTAGGTCTCTTAGTTCCGGTGAAGGAAAATTTTAATGCTTCAGCATACCAAGAGATTTTGGACAATTGTATGCTTCCAACTTTGTGAGAACAGTTTGGGGAAGGCCCTATTCTGTTCCAGCAAGACTGTGCCCCAGTGCACAAAGCAAAGTCCATAAAGGCATGGTTGAGTGAGTTTAGAGTGGAAGAACTTGACTGATCTGCAGAGAGCCCTGACTTTAATCCCACTGAATACCTCTGGGGTGAACTAGACTGGTCCCTCTCATCCAACATTAGTGTCTGACCTCACAAATGCTCTTCTGAATGTATCGGCAAAATTCTCAGTCCAAAATCTTGTCAAAAATCTTGCAGAATACCTTCCCAGAAGAGTTATAACTGCAGTGGAAAACCAACTCCATAATAATGCCTATATATTTAGAATGGGATGTCATAAAAGCGACTGTAGGTGTAATGTGTACTTGTCCCAATACTTTTGTCCTTATGGTGTATCAGCCAAATCAAATGACATCCTTATGATCAGTAAGATTGAGGACTGTGTAAAAGAAAAAAAAAGATTGTATGTTGTTTCAGTTTCTTATGCTTAACTCTCATACATCTGGGGTATTATTAGTTTGGCTCAAGGCTGAGAGACAGATTATCTATGTTGCCCAACCTCAATGACTGCCCAGTGATCATTAGTCCATTAAAAAAAATCTTCACATTTGATTCAGACCTTTCCTTTGATGCACACCATAGCAATATTACTACTGTGCTGTCAACATAACATTGCATTCTTCAAAATATTGTTATACTACTTAGAAATATACTCTGTTGTTGGAGAGAAACAGGTTCATGTAGTGATAATCTTGAGTTTGGATTATTGTAAAGATCTGTGTCATGCTGTGGGCACAATGGGGCAAAGGAGACAGACATGCCTGCAAATTTGCAAGTTTCTTTACAGCAGACATTGTGAAACACAGTGAATACAATCAAGTAAGGTGATATGATACAGACAGAACTGGTGCAATACACAAAGGTTACTAGCAGTGCTAACAAACAAGGACTACACAACATGCTAATTCTATAATTCAGAGATAAAACAATACAATACTAGCCAGAACAGTAACTATCAAAGCAAACAACAACATACAGTGCTAACAAAACAAAGCTAACAATCAAGACATGCTATAAGGTGCTAATCAGACAAAGGCTATACACTGAACAAGACATGAAACAATAACAAGAAATGGAGATAAGAACCCACTAACCAGACAAGGAATCTTAAGAACAGACAGGATTACTGAGAGTCACCAAGAATGTGAAAAAGCCAGACAAGGAAGTGAACAGAAAGGGAAGTATTTATAGGAAAGGCACAGTGGGTGACAACAGCTCCACATGCTGTGGAAAGAGAAAAGGGTCAGAGGGAGCCATCCCAGAACGATACTTGGGGTGGACCAGTTTCTGGCATATTGTGGTTTTGGGGTTCGAAAGCAACCAAGAAACAATGGAAAATATGCGTCTCAGTTGTTCCGATGTTCCTGCATATATAGTGCACCCATGTTTCTGCCTAGAGTACTGCCCTCTGAAGTAGGAGGACTGAAGACACGGCTCCAGAAGAAAACACACTTGTTCTATGTTAAGGGTCGTCCTATTGCTGCAATTTTATCCGGACTACGTTTGCTGCCTCAGCAACTGTTACCCAAAAAGTGATTGACCAACAAAGATCATTCCAAGAGCAAGCCGTGTAATAGTTGGCAAGGTCACAAAGTACCCTCTCAGGGTAACGTCTAAGCAAGGCCTCTCTCACATTGGCTAATGTTAATGTTCATGAGTCCACCATCAGAAGAACACTGAACAACAATGGTGTGCATGGCAGGGTTACAAAGAGAAAGCCACTGCTCTCCAAAAAGAACATTGCTGCTTGTCTGCAGTTTGCTAAAAATCATGTGTACAAGCCAGAAGGCTGTTGGAAGAATGTTTTGTGGACAGATGAGACCAAAATGGAACTTTTTGGTTTAAAAGAAAAGCGTTATGTTTGGAGAAAGGAAAACACTGCATTCCAGCATAAGAACCTTATTCCATCTGTGAAACATGGTGGTGGTAGTATTTTTGTTTGGGCCTGTTTTGCTGTATCTGGGCCAGGACATCCTTGGGCAGGGCTTGCCATCCTTGATGGAACAATGAATTCTGAATTATATCAGAGAATTCAAAAGGAAAATGTCAGGACATCTGTCCATGAACTGAATCTCAAGAGAAGGTGGGTTATGCAGCAAGACAACGACCCTAAGCACACAAGTTGTTCTACCAAAGAATGGTTAAAGAAGAATAAAGTTAATGTTTTGGAATGGCCAAGTCAAAGTCACAAGTCAATGTAACGAGGACACAAGCCCTCCAGCTTGTATCCATCCTTTTTAGCTCTCCCCTGTCTTCTTCTTCTTCTTCTTCCACAGCAGGTGGGGCTGTAGCCACCTGCTGGTCTCTCCTATAAATACCTCTCCTTTTGTTCACTTCCTTGTCTGGCTTCTTCACTACCTGGTTGTCTTGGCTCTTGGTCGCTCCTGTTGTAACTATTCACCTAGAGAACTCACTAGGTAAGCAGCTACAAAAATCATGAAGGGGGTACCATCTGGGAACTGAGTAAACACTAAGGTGTTTAGTGATGTAGAGCGGCAAGGTAAAGAAAAATGACCAATAGAACAATGATGAGGCAGGAAGGAACTGTATCAGAATTTATAACCAAACAGTAATAATCCAAAAAAGAAAAGAAAAGATGTAAAAAAAAAAACACAATAGATCAACATAAATGCAAACATTCAACAAACAGACACTACCCGAATTATCAAACATTCCCCAGTGTTCTGCAGAGAATCAATGTCCATAGATGTCCATAGTCCAGTGTACATGTACTTTCATTTCGGGTTAATACTTAAAGAACCGATAGCTTGGTCCCACCTAATGAATAGCAGTCCCTGTAGTTAGCAAGGGAAGAAGTGCAACTTGGGATGAAGAGTCTTAGAAACTCAGCAACTCTCAAACTGTCCTCAGTTTTACCATAAAGCCTGTAGTGTTCAGATGATATAAGAATCTCCTTCTCCATAAGAATTTAGAAATGATTCCCAAACCACATGTTTAATCTTTTCACCTCAACATTAGAATTTTAGCATTAGCAGCATCATTAGCTTTTTAGCAGCAGCATAAGCATTCAAAGAAGAAGAAAGAAACCACTAGGTTTCTCAAAAAAAGGAGATTCCAGTGGAGAGTCCACATGCTTGAATGTCAACTCCCATCTACTTCCTATCTAGCTTTCTGTATTTAAACACCTGGCTCCCATATTGCCCACTAGCGACTAGGAGTAGGAACGACACAAATAACAATATCTGCAATAATAACACTGGATACAGATAACCAGTTTTGTTACACTGTCTCTTCTCCTGGTTTGTCCCCTGATCTTTGTCTTTGCATATTAGTATCTGTTTCCTTGTGTTCTTTCTTGTTAGAGCACCCTCCATAATTATTGGCACCTCTGGTTAAGAAGTGTTCTTTGGCTTCTAATAAAAATTTTTTTTTTAATAATATAGGACGACAATGCAAAAAAAGAGAAAAATCTAAACTTTAATTCAAGTGCTTTTATTTGGTGGGAAAAATCACACAATAAGAAATAAAGCTTTTGAATGAAATCATGTGTGCCACAATTATTGGCACCCCTGGTGTTAGTACTTTGTACAACCTCCTTTTGCCAACAAGACAGCACTTAATCTTCTCCTATAACTCTTCACAAGATGGGAGAATACAGAAAGAGGGATCTTCGACCATTCCTCTTTACACAACCTCTGTAAATTCTCCAGAGTCCTGGGTCTATTGGTTTGAGGTCTGGGGACTGAGATGGCCATGAGAGGAGCTTGATTTTGTGCCTTGTGAACCATTTTTGAGAAGATTTGGCCACATGTTTAGGGTCATTGTCTTTCTGAAAGACCCAGTGATGACCCCTCTTCAGATTTCGGGCAGAGGCCACCATATTCTGATTCAAAATGCCCTGATATTTCAAAGAGCTCATGATCCCATGTATCCATACAAGGTTCCCAGGTCCTTTGGAGGAGAAACAGGCCCACAGCATCACCGATCCTCCCTCATACTTAACAGTGGGAATGAGATGTTTTTCTGCGTACTCATCCTTGGTGTTACGCCAGATTCACTTAGAGTGTTTGCTGCTAAAAAGGTCTATCTTGGTATCATCTGACCAAAACAGATGGTCCTAGTTAAAATCCCAGTAGAGCTTGGCAAACTCCACCCGTTTACGCTTATGAGTATAGCTCAGAAAAGGCTTTCTCCATGCATGCCTCCCAAACAGCTTGATGGCATGTAGATAGCGCCTAATGTTTGTTTGGGAGACCTCGTAACCCCAAGATGCTACCATTTGATTCAGTTCTCTTACAGTGAGCTTTGGAGAACTTTTTACTTCTCTTACCATTCTTCTCACTGTGCATGGTGGCAAGATAGACTTGCATCCTCTTCCAAGCTTGTTTGTCACAGTTCCAGATGTTTTGAACTTTTTGGTAATTGCTCTGACTGTAGATTAGGGCATCTGCAGGTGAGTGGCTATTTTCTTGTAGCCATTGCCTGATTTATGAAGGTCAACGCACATCTGCCTTATTTGAATGGTGTGTTCTCTTGTCTTTCCCATGATTAAGTGTGAGTAAGAGAAATAGGCCTCTGTGTAATGCCATATTTATACCCCAGGGAAACAGGAAGTGATGAATTACTAATTAAAGGTTCCTAGATACTTTGATCCACTTTATAAACTACAGTAGAAATTACATAAATGGTTCAAATACATTTATTTCCAAGAAATTGTTAAGGGTGCCAATAATTGTGGAACAGGTCATTTTATGGGAAATAATTATTTCTTAGCCAGGATTTTTTCTTTCTTTTTTTTTATTCTGTTGAGTTGAAGGTTGATTTTTTTCTAATTTTTGTCAGACTGAGATTATGCTTGTGCAATAAAAATGTAATTTTTTTTAAGGCTTTTAAAACATTTTAACCAGGGGTGCCAATAATTATGGAGAGTGCTTTCTCTCTGTTTTTTTGTCCTAGGTTCAGCTTTGTTTGATTATGAGCTCTTTGTTTGTCTCCTGTTAGCAATAACTGTGTTTGTACTAGCATTAGCCTTGGTTGTCTCATGTGTTATATGTTAGCATTAACTTTGTGTGTTTTCTCATGTGTTGCTGGTTGTTAACTGTTTCTGTTAGACTTCTAAATTTGTGTTTGCATGGTCTGTTTGTGTTAACCACTATGTTCCCTGTAAAGAAACCCCATTCACGTGTACTTATGTCGGTCACCTTTGTCTCTCCGTGCCCTGAACATGACATAGACATCAACTTTCCACTTTGTAATTTTCCACTTTCCTTTTCACCACACTTAAAAGACCATAGAGGATACCAAGCAATTTAGTGTTTCAGGTGATATTTTGTCCCGTTTTTGTCCCATGCACACTTCTAGGCATAAGGCTTCTATTTTGCACAGTAAAGTTTTAAAGTTTCAATCATGATTACAATCAGCTGTTGACATCACCTGTTTGAAATCACATCATTATTTTGTTTTTTTTAATTCATTACTAGCTCCAAATTGCCCCCGTCCCAACTTTTTTTGGAATGTGTTGCATGCACAAAATGCAGGAATGGATGATGAACAAATTAAATTACGTTGACCAGAAAAAACATGAAATATCTCAGGTTCATACTATCTGCAATTAAATAAAAGTCAAAGTAAATGCAAGAAACACTGTATTTTTTATATTAATTTCCATACTGTCCCAACTTTTTATGATTCTAGTTGTATGGTACAGATATTAGTCAATATCACTATCCTGTTCTAAAAGCTTCAGACAATCTATCACCTTTTTTCTTATACTCACTACCAGGGTCTTGTTTTAGGGGCTTAAGCGTTTATGTTTCCTAGAAGAGTCATAACTTTCTCATGATAATCTGTCAGATTTAATAAAACAGTGCACCTACGTTTGGCTGCTGGAAGGGTGCTGATTTCCTTATCCTTACTGAGAGTCATGAGTGCATTCCTCTTCTCTCTGCTGATGCTGGATGGTGGTGGCTTCTCATTGCTAAGGCAGGCTGAAACTTTTGCAGTTGTTCTGCTTCCATGTCTGCGATGTTGTTGTTGCTGGTTGCTGATTCCGTGGCTGTAATCAGTTCCACTAGTGGAACTTGCCTCGGTGTCACAGCAAAATTCAGCCCCTTCTACATGAATTTAATCACTTGCTGATCTCATCTAGACATGATGTAAGTCTCTGTCAGATCTGTTCCTCTGTGACTTTCAAAGCATTGAGGGAAAAGTTGGTCTGTCTCACCTGTTCATTCAGCAGCTGGTCCTACTGTATGCCTTCTGGAGGATCTCGTACTCAGATAAGAGTTTAAGGCAATCTACGCCAAAATTAGTCAAAATGTCTTGATGAATGCTCAGTAATCCCAAAAGTTGAATCAGTTCATCTGGACACAATGTTTTTTTTTTTTTTGTTTGTTTGTTTTGTTCTATTATTTATCTATCTGTCTGTCTTCACCAACTTCCACTTAAATGGTCAAAATGTGCTGGAATTTGTTCTTTTTTTTAGTATTTTGTTGAATATCTCTCAAATGGATTCATACTGAGCACATTCAGTATAAGTATGTTTGCATTTAATTATACAAACTTGTCTCACCACAAATGAGCATTCTGCTGCTACCCCTCAATCACAGTTTCCACATTACTAATATAATGACTGTAATTATAGCCTGAAAATGAACTAGATTATAATATTTGCACTCTAATAGTCGCACTGGAACACAGGGGCTGCCGAAGATAACATCTGCGTATTGGTTAAGGCAGTAATAGGCATTAATGTTCAATATTAACTGTAAATTAGCCACAGTTCACACTGAGGAAGTGCTCATTGAGTTGTTGATGTTTTGTAAGTATGGTAATGGGCAACTCTGAGTTCGGATGAATGATGAGAGCAGTTTATGCAGCAGTCTTTTCATTAAGAGCTATAAAAGCTTTAATAAACTTCCAGAAGTTCATATAAAGGAATGTCATTGTGCTGTTTTGAACTTTTTAAAATGCAGTTTCTTACATTTTACTTTGACTTTTATTTTTGAATTTTTGACCATACTTCCAGAAGCACATTTGGGAGGTTAGACACTGATGTTGGAAAAGAAGGCCTGGCTCGCATTCTCCATTCTAATTCATCCCAAATGTTCTATCGGGTGTAGTTCAGTACTCTGTGCAGGCCAGTCAAGTTCATCAACACCAAACTCGCTCATCCATGTCTTTATGTACCTTGCTTTGTTCACTGGTGCATAGTCATGTTGGAACAGGAAGGGGAAACGCTCCCTAAATGTTATATATAATAAAATAATATACACTATATTGCCAATTGTATTCGCTCGTCTGCCTTCACACGCATATGAACTTGAGTGACATGTCATTCTTAATCCATAGGGTTTAATAAGATGTCAGCCCACCCTTTATAGCTGTAACAGCTTCAACTCTTCTGGGAAGGCTTAGGAGAGTGTTTATTTTAATTGTTGACCATACTTCCATAAGTGCATTTGTGAGGTCAGACCCTGATGTTGAATGAGAAGGCATGGCTCGCATTCTCCACTCTAATTCACCCCAAATGTTCTATCTGGTGTAGTTCAGGAGTCTGTGCAGGCCAGTCAAGTTCAACACCAAACTCGCTCATCCATGTCTTTATGGACCTTGCTTTGTTCACTGGTGCGTAGTCATGTTGGAACAGGAAGGGGCCATCCCCAAACTGTTTAGTTCACCCCAGAGGTATTCAGTGGGATTAAAGTCAGGGCTCTCTGCAGATCAGTCAAGTTCTTCCACTCTAAACTCACTCAACCATGCCTTTATGGACTGTGCTTTGTGCACTGGGGCACAGTCTTGCTGGAACAGAATAGGGCCTTCCCCAAACTGTTCTCACAAAGTTGGGAGCATGAAATTGTCCAAAATCTCTTGGTATGCTGAAGCATTAAGAGTTCCTTTCACTGGAACTAATGGGTGGAGCCTAACTCCTGAAAAGCAACCCCACACCATAATCCCCCCCTCCACCAAACTTTACACTTGGCACAATGCAGTCAAACGAGTACGGTTCTCTTGATTGCCAGATGGAGAAGCATGATTCGTCACTCCAGGAAATGTAGAGACTAGAGTCAAGTGGAGGCATGCTTTACACCACTGCCTCCGAAGATTTGCATTGCACTTGGTGACATGCACTTGGATGCAGCTGCTTGCCATGAAAACCCATTCCCTGAAGCTCTCTACGCACTGTTCTTGAGCTAATCTGAAGACCACATGAAGTCTGTAGCGATTGACAGTAGTTGGCAACCTTTGTGCACTATGTGCTTCAGCATCCCTCATTTTACATGGCCTACCATTTCGTGACTGAGTTTATGTCATTCCCAACCACATCCACTTTGTTAATATACCACTGACAGTTGAACTCTGGAATCTTTAGTAGCAAGGAAATTTCACAACTTGACATATTGCACAGGTGGCATCCTATCACGGTACCATGCTGTAATTCACTAAACTCCTGAGAGGGACCCATTCTTTCACAAATGTTTGTAGAAATAGTCCGCATGCCCCTTGTGCTTATTTTTTATCATCTGTCGCAATAGAAGTGATTGGAACACCTAAGTTTAGGGGGAGTCAATACTTTGAATATAATATATATTATAATATGTAATACTTTTGACTGTATATATATATATATATATATATATATATATATATATATATATAATAGCGTAAGAAATTGTCAAGAATGTAGACCAATAAACTGTAAGTGGAGGGGAAAGGGGGGGTTATTGCTCTCTAATATGGTCAGAGTAGCGGTATGGGGACTGGAACTGATCATGGAAGAACAGCTTGGGTGGAGCCAGAACTGGTAGTGGAATGACATCTTAGTTTGAGGACTGGAAGTGGTACTGGAAGAAGGGCTTGGGAGAAAACAGAACATGCAGTTAGGGATGCTAGCTACAGCATAGCTACAGAAGGAAGAACCAGAATGCATCACAGCCAAGAGGACTTATGTGAGACATCAGCAACCCACTTCCCCAGCAACCAACAAATCTAAGTGATTGCACATGAGAGGCAAGAAGACAATAATCAACATGTGAGATCACCACAAAACTGTTTGATTATGAACAAGTTTACCTTTAGTCTAAGGCAAGGATGCACAATCAAGGTCAAAGTTAACATTGACTTTCATTTCATTGCAGACAGTTCTATCATTTTTTGACAATTCAACTTCATTTTCATTGTTAAATATACATTCATTCCTGCATTTTAGCAGTGCAAACACATTCCAAAAAAGCACAAAAAGCATTTTACCACTTTGTAGTGTTCACTAATGTTAATTCTGCCATCATAGAAGTATAAATTACCGTTACCATAGACCCTGACACAACCACGAAAACATGACGGACCCTGGCTTTGGCTTGGTGCTGATAGAAATCTGGATGGTCCTTTTTGTTTTTGTCTGGATCACGAGTGTCCATTTTTTCTAAAAAAAAAAAAAAAAAAACAACCTGGAAAACTGATTTATGTCACCACACTACACATTTCCACTGCGTGATGGTCCATCCCAGATGCCTCTGAGCCCAAAGAATGTTGCTGTATTCATTGAGGATGAAACCAACACACACAGACCAGTATCTTCACTTTGACTCCCACCACCCCCTGGAACACATGCATGGGGTTATTAGGACCTTACACCACCGGGCAGAGAACATTCCCTCCAAGAGAAAAGAAATGGAACACACACATCAAGAGACCACTTAAAACATGCGGCTAACCCCAAATGCCTTTTGTCAAGGCAGTAAAGAGACATGGAGAAGAACCTCAGATGCACCCACTGAGGAACAGAAGGATGGATTGGATGAACAACATCTTGTCCCATATGTGGCAGGACTGTGTGGTAAACGCTGTTGGCAATGACAGAGGTCAAAGTTTTCCTGTAAGTCCTTCACCAGGTTTGCACACACTGTTAGCTGGTATTTTGGCCACATTCCTCCATGCAGATCTCTAGAGCAGTGATGTTTTGGGGCTGTCGCTGGGCAACATGGACTTTTTCAACTCCCTCCACAAATTTGCTATGGGGTTCAGGTCTGGAGACTGGCTAGGAAATGATTTTTATGGAGCCACTTCTTTTGTTGTCCCGAGCGGTGTGGTGTGTTTGGGATCATGTCATGCTGGAAGACCCAGCCACATTCCATTTTCAATGCTCTCACTGATGGAAGGTTTTGTTTTCGCTTAAAATCTCACAATATATGGCCCTGTTCATTCTTCCCTTCATCAGTCGTTCTGTCCCTTTGAGAAGAAAAACAGCCCCAAAGCATGAGGGTTCCACCCTCATGCTTCACAGTAGGTATGGTGTTCTTGGGTGCAACTCGCATTGCAACTCTCATTCCTCTTCCTCCAAACACGAGGAGTTGAGTTTTTACCAAAAAAGCTCTATTTTGGTTTCATCTGTCCACATGATATTCTCTCCCAATCCTCTTCTGGATCATCCATATGCTTCTCTGGCAAACTTCAGACGGGCCTAGACATGTACTGGCCCTCTCAACGTAGTGTGTTACTGATGGTAGCCTTTGTTTACTTTGGTCCCAGCTCTCTGCAGGTCATTCATCATGTCCTTCTGTGTAGTTCTGCAATGCAATTTTGCTCACCCTTCTGATGATCATTTTTTACCCCATGGGATGAGATCTTGCATGGAGCCCCAGATTATCAATGGTCTTGTATGTCTTACAATTGCTCCCACAGTTGATTTATTCACACCCACCTGCTTGCCTATTGTAGTTTCACTCTTCCCAACCTGGTGCAGGTCTACATTTTTCTTCCTGGTGTCCTTTGACAGCTCTTTGGTCTTGGCCATGGTTGAGTTTGGAGCCTGACTGTTTGAGGCTGTGGACAGGTGTCTTTTATACAGATAACGAGGTCAATCAAGTGCCATTAATAAAGGTAATGAGTGGAGGACAGAAGACCTTCATAAAGAAGAAGTTACAGGTTTGTCAGAGCCAGAAATCTTGCTTGTTTGTGGTGACCAAATACTTATTTTCCACTATGATATACACACACACACACACACACACACACACACACACACACACACAATATGGTTATATGTATATCTGTTTACATACATATAAACATTTCCCAGATTATTGTTGTGTTTTCAATGACAGAAGTGTGAAATGTCAGAAGAGTGAAATGTCAGACACTCTAAAATAACAACTGTTCTCTAAGAAAAATAGTTTGACATTTTGACAGGAAGATGAATAGAACCACAGCCCATTTTGTTCCTGAAAGAAATTCCCTTTTTGTTTGTGACTCATCAGCTGAGAATCACTGCCCTCATGGACACTAACATCTCCTGTCGGACATGGAGCATTCACAGCAGGCAAAGACTTCTAATAGTTATACTGCAGTGTTGGAGAGCTGATGGAGTACAAAGAATTAAATCTTGCAAGTATATCGAATATATCAATGTTACATAAAATCATGGTGTTTTCTTTTCAATTTGTAATGCTCGCAAATAGCTTAAAAATGTTGAATTAGTGCTTAATTTAATCTATAAGTTGATGTAGGACATTGTAACATTGTAATTGTCATCAGTGGTTATTTGACTCATTTTCAGAAACAACTTTGTTCTAATCAGAGTCATGGTGGGTCTGCCGTCCAACTGGGCAAAATATGACATATATTACAAACTCACACAATCACACTTGGTTGGTATGTTGGTATGTTCGTTTGGAATGTTTTTTGAAGGTGGTTGAAAACCAGTATATCATAGGATAACTATATAGGAAAAGTGAAAATCACCTTATCAAAATTAACTTAAGATACTAAATACAACTCTAAATATAGACAAGCTTATCAGCATTGAGAATTTGCTGCCGGGTTTAGCTTGCTAGATAACCACTCGATTGATAATAAGCTAGCTAACGGTACAAATCAACAGTGAAAAACAAAAATTAAATGACAGTCACTATTAGAAGACCCACCGTACTGTGGTCCAACACTAGAGAACCGTGGCTGCATGGGAGATATGTAGGGATTAGAACTACAATCCCTAGCACACTTGAACCTACAGTGCCCAACAGGCATGAAACTGATGACAGTTGATGAGAGACAGCTGCTCCAGGAGCTATTTAAGACTAGTTACCTGACACATTATATTGTATTATATCATATTATATTGTCCTGTATATTACATTCATAATATATGTCCTATATATTTTTCATAATAAAAAAAATAATAAACCCAGCTAACTACACTTTGGTCCTTCTTCCATGATCCTTGACAAGTCACACTACATAAAGCAGAGTATTTATTCATTGTAAAGGTTTATGTTAATGATTTTGATCATTTCCATGTTGTGTTCTATGCATGTTTAAAGTACACTACTAACTACGAAACTCTTCTGTGCTTGATTTGGAACTCTGCAGTGTGTGACATAGGGTTTCAGGTGGTGGGGGTGGGGGCGCTAGTAAATGTAGTGAGGAACGGCCATGGTTGTGTATGTTATGCTATGCTATGATATATATATACAATATATATTCAACTTCTCGGTTTATGATCAATTTAACTTGTCAGAAATCAGGGAGTACCTGTAAAACAACTTCACAATCATTACCTATTTTTAAGAAGTTATAATTAATATGTTATATAGTAAAATTAGTAAAAAGCAACAACTTTATTCAAGAATTATTAGGAATTTGCTCTCTTGTTAACCTGTATGAAATTTTGCTCTCTTGTTACAACAGTAAAACAATAAAATCACAACATAAATGATGGTTACTCCAAGTCGAAATTAAAACTTGCTAACAATTACGTCAGACTTTTCATGGAATAGTTTACAAGTACAAAATATTTTGCTTGCACATTTTATGCTCAGATATTTGGTACGTTGGTATTTCATCTGCAATTATACTCTGTTTTTAATCTGTCTAGTCAGTTGATCAAAATACTGTACCTTCTAAAACAAATGAAAAGTAACAGAATGTAAGAATAAGCCTGACTGAGAATCATGTCACCTTTTTATGGAGTAATTTAGAATTGTAATTGGCTGTATGGTGCCGCTGCCAACACTACATACAGTAGGTGCACATGCTGCTATGTAGAAGAAGCCTAAGCACATAGCACAAGCAGGTTCGGCAGAGAGGGTGGTATAGTGCAAGCTAGCTTGTTATTACTGGAGAAACTACTTTTCCACGAGTGCTCTGTGGCTAATCAGCCATGGACTCTCTTGAAGCCCTGGATCTGCCTTGAAGCCATATAAAGCTGAGCCAAGGTATGGGTCAGTGCTGTGATTTATTTTGCACTTTAAATGACACCACTGGAAAACATTTGTCCCTTTATGTGTGTCTTACAAGAAAAATTGACAAAAAGCTTTCAAGAGAGATTTAAGTCAAGTTAGAAAATACTTCTGAGGGAAATGAATATATCTAAGACGTATCTGAAAAAAGTATAATATTTGAGTGTGGAAGACCTTGTATGTTCTCATATCTCATATTTCCTTTATCTTGAAGCAGGGTCATGCAAATCCACACCATTTACTCTCTCTACTGAATGTATATGTTTTTTATTTATAAATATTTATAATGATAGGGAAGGTCCTTCCTCTTTGGAGCTTTCCCTGGCTCTTGCGATTGGGCCCAAACTCTGCCAGTTGCATTACAATAAAGAAATTTATTACATTTTCTTCTGTTTATTCAAGTTTATGCATTTGCTGATCTGTCTGTGTTTTTTGATACTAATTTATTTATACAAATGTTATTCACATGGAAGGCTGTGATGAAATGACAAGTATAGCACTAAGATTGAACAAAATTTTTGTTGTTGTTGTTTGTGATAGTTTGCTGAAGAAAGGTGGTGTGACTGTGATTTGAAGCATTTGTTTTTATAACACTGAGAATAATGTCAAACAAACACTGATATTGGCCCTAAATCCTAAATCACATAGCACTACACTAATGAAGAAGTGCCTATAGAACATCATCACACCTGTTAAAACAACAACCCAATACATACTACCAAAAACAGTGCAGTTAACTATAGGAAGGTGAATGTCCTTGAGTTGAAGTCAGAACCCAGATCTAAATCCCATCTGTGGGTAAGCTTGAAGAGAGCAGATCACTGCCAGTCACCATGACATTGACTGAACTCAAACAATTCTGTAAGGGAGAATGATCAAATATTCCCCAATCTAGGTGTAGCTTAAGCAAAAGTAACTTAACAAAGTGTTAAATCAAGGGACTGATCACATTTACAACCCTGTTTTCTGGTTTTAATTTTTTTATTCAGTTTCAAAACTGTTGCCTATTTTTGTCATTTATATCATAATGCAAAATTTGTAAATAAATCTGGAAAACGGAGAGAGAGAGAGAGAGAGAGAGAGAGAGAGAAATAATTTTTTGATGGGTTTTGAGTTTTGCCTATTAGAAAAAGTGGAGTATGATAATTTACATTGGGGTAAGATGTACATTAGCCTTTGCTAGATTATATCTACCATGTGGATTGAGACAAAGCCCTTTATCTTCCAAAATGCATTACTCATACGCACATACAAATTGCTTATCCATGAGATGCTTACAATAACATTCATATAAGAATGATCTGAAAAATTTATAATTACAGTGGGGCAAAAAAGTATTTAGTCAGCCACTGATTGTGCAAGTTATCCTCATTTTCATCATAGGTACACTTCAACTATGAGAGACGAAATGAGAAAAAAAATCCAGGAAATCACAGAGAAGGATTTTTAAAGAATTTAATTGTAAATCATGGTGGAAAATAAGTATTTGGTCAATAAATTTGATTCAACTCAATACTTTGTAACATAACCTTTGTTGACAATGACAGAGGTCAAATGTTTCCTGTAAGTCTTCACCAGGTTTGCACACAATGTAGCTGTAGCACATTCCTCCATGCAGATCTCCTCTAGAGAAGTGATGTTTTGGGGCAACACGAACTTTCAACTCCCTTCACAAATCTTCTATGGGGTTGAGGTCTGGAGACTGGCTAGGCCACTCCAGGACCTTGAAATGAATTTTACGGAGCCACTCCTTCATTGCCCGAGCGGTGTGTTTGGGATCATTGTCATGCTGGAAGACCCAGCCACGTTCCATCTTCAATGCTCTCACTGATGGAAGGAGGTTTTGGTTTAAAATCTCATGAAACATGGCCCCGTTCATGCTTCCCTTAACATGGATCAGGTGTCCTGTCCCCTTGCAGAAAAACAGCCCCAAAGCATGATATTTCCCACCCCCTTGCTTCACAGTAGGTATGGTGCAACTCAGCATTCTTCCTTTCTCCAAACACAGTGAGTTTAGGCTTTTGCAAAAAAGTTCTATTTTGGTTTCATCTGACCACATGGATATTTTCCCAATTCTCTTCTGGATCAAATCCATATGCTCTCGGCAAAACTTCAGACGGGCCTGGACCATGTACTGGCTTAAAGCAGGGGGACACGCTGGCACTGCAGGATCTGAGTCCCTCTCGGCGTAGTGTGTTTCTGATGGAGCCCTTGTTACTTTGGTCCCCGCTTTCTGCAGGTCATCAGGTCCCTCCGTGTAGTTCTGGAATTTTTGCTCACCGTTCTCATGATCATTTTGACCCCACGAGATCAAGGGAGATTATCAATGGTCTTGTATGGCTTCTATTTTTCTTACAATTGCTCCCACAGATGATTTATTCACACCAACCTGCTTGCCTATTGTAGATTCACTCTTCCCAGCCTGGTGAAGGTCTCCAATATTTCGTTCCTGATGCCCTTCGAGACCTCTTTGGTCTTGAGTTTCAGTCTGACTGGTTTGAGGCTGTGGATAGGTCTCTTTTATACAGATAACGAGGTCAAACAGGTGCCCATTAATACAGGTAACGAGTGGAGGACAGAAGAGTTTCTTAAAGAAGCTATTCTGTCCTCCAATTAAATTCTTTAGAAATCCTAACAATATGAATTTCTTGGATTTTTTTTCCTCATTTTTGTCTCTCATAGTTGAAGTGTACCTATGATGAAAATTACAAACCTCTCTCATCTTTCTAAGTATATAACTAGGCATTGTTTATTTTTTGAAAATCCCATTCAACATGGTCACCCTTTTTCCACTGGCAAAGAAGCAACAACAAATCGATTGTGATTTTTTTCAGTCGATTCAGCATTGTGATAGACAATATTCACAGTAATTTTCAACCAACCTTCTCAGAATTGGAAAATGTCAGCTTCAGCTTGCAGATTAACCCTGAGCAGATCATCACAGAAAGGATTCCATTTACTACATCCATTTTTATGTCTTGTCTTCATACTGAAAAGTCATGTAGTAGAATTGATTAATATCCAGTTTTCCCAATTATAATCTCATTAGGACAATTCCAGGCTCATATGCAGTGTAAAGGCTTGATCAACTACTCATCTGTTTTCTGTCAGTAGTATAGCATGTGGGCTGTGATAGACTGACAAATTTTAATAAGGAATTTAGGTAAAACACGGTTTCTGTTTTCAAGTTTGAAAATATCTGCAAATTAAGCTGATTTAGTAACAGTCAGCCTGACTATCTAACAACGCATCTATGGAGAAGTGTTTGTGTTGTGTGTACAGTTGTGCTTGAAGTTTGTGAACCCTTTAGAATGTTCTATATTTCTGCATAAATATGACCTAAAATATCATCAGATTTTTACACAAGTCCTAAAAGCAGATAAAGAGAACTGAGGTAGTATGCGAACCTTTGCTTTTAGTATCAGGTGTGATCCCCCCCTCCATTCCTGCTCTGGGATGTTGGTGGGTTTCCTCACATTAGCTGCTCTCTTCAGGTCCTTCCACAACATTTTGATTGGATTAAGGTCGGACTTTGACTTGGCCTTTCCAAAACATTACCTTTATTCTTCTTTAACCATTCTTTGGTAGAACGACTTGTGTGCTTAGGGTCGTTGTCTTGCTGCATGACCCACCTTCTCTTGAGATTCAGTTCATGGACAGATGTCATGACATTTTCCTTCAGAATTTTCTGATATAATCCAGAATTCATTGTTCCATCAATGATGGCAAGCCGTCCTGGCCCAGATGCAGCAAAACGTGGCCAAACCATGATACTACCCCCACCATGTTTCACTGATGGCATAACTTTGTTATGCTGGAATGCAGTGTTCTCCCTTCTCCAAACATAACCCTTTTTTTTTTTAAACCAAAAAGTTCCATTTTGGTCTCAACTCATATTTTCAAAACTAATTTTCAAGTGTTGGTTACATGTCTTAACATTGTATATCAGGAAAGAACAGCTATGAACTGATTCAGTATTATAGATAAAGGGTGTGTATATGAAGGGTTTCAAACCTTAAAGCTTTCATCCAGCATTTTAATGTTTTGGGAAAATTTGTATGACAGTGGTGCTTGAATGTTTGTGAACCCGTTAGAATCTTCAACATATACATATGTATTTTTTGCATATATACAGTATTACCTATTATATCACACAAGTCATAAAATTTGTGAGACCCTAATTAAACAAATATTATACAATGATCCAAGGTTAAATATTTGTGAGGGGGAAAAAGTATTCGAAACTCTAGGGTTATCAAGCAGCAAGACAGCAACTGTAAGCACATGTCGTTCTACCAAAAAATGGTTACAGAAGACACAAGTTAATGTTGTGTAATAGCCGGTGTCCAGTTCTTAATCCAATAGAAAGATTGTGGAAGTAGTTCATGTGAGAAAACCCACTGACATCCCAGGGTTGAAGTTGTTCTGTATGGAGGAATGGGGCAAAAGTCCTTCAAGCCGATAAAAATGACTTATCAACAGGAAATTATTAGTTGCATTTATTGCTGAACAAGGAGGTCACACCAGATACTGAAAGTATTGACTCAGGATTCCCTTTCCTGAAAAAACATTTAGAACAGAAGTTTAGAAATACAAGTACACAATGATACTTTATTATTTTCTGAACAAAATTACTGTGTTTACACACACACAAAAAATCTAATAACCAATTAAAAGTTCACCATAATCTCAATGGAAGTCTAGCTAAGGTATGTATGATAGATAGATATATACAGTAGTATCCACTCAATTCCTTAAAATAGATTACACCCTCATTAACAACACAACGTTTGTACATTAATCTGACCATTTTAATAAAGGGTTCCTTATATCATTAGGATGTTCTAAGGAGCATATTTCCTCAAAGGTAATGAAATGCAGTCTTTCTTTGCCTATCAGCAGCTCTGCAGCTATCCTATTAGCAGTCTGTAAAATTCATCATATATATGGGGGTTGTTTATCCTTTCTACATTCCTTTTAACAATGTTATCTTTTTTTCTGGCTTTGGGTGTAGTCAATCATTGGGAAACCAATCACTTGTGAATTTTATTCAATCCTGCCAGCAAGGAAATAAACAACATTCCCGACCATATTCACCATTTTGTTTTCAGAAATGGCATGTGTCAACCTCAGCTGCAGACCATGAGCAGTTCATCACAATTCATTATATCATGTCAAGTATGCCGAAAATGTAGCTGCATTTATTAATATCCAGTTTATATTGTTCTACTATCAGTAAAACATTTGCTACAAACTCTGAAATAGTTATCCAGATTACTGCAAGCTTTTTAGGGCTTTTCTAAATCTTTCTTAATAGCAATTTGCTTAATTTCACCTATTAATAGTTAATCTTTCTTTGAGTAATTTTATAGATAATTATGGCATTCTCTTAACAATTGTACATAGTTTTCATTAATAGGTTTTTTTATCACAAGGATTTTATTAAATTAAAACAGCAGCACTGCAGTGACACTGATGTGGTGATGGTGTGTTTGTATGTGTTTCACTGATATGAGTGGATCAGACCCTGCAGAACTGTCCACCAGCCAAAAATGTCCAGCCACCAGCATCCAGCAAACACTGATGAAGGATTACATTTATGTTAAGTAGATGTCCTTATCAAAAGCGACTTGTAGTTGATTCATTCTTACTATCCAAGCAGTTGTTAAGGGCTTTGCTGAAGGACTCTGGGCCTTTCTGACCCATAGTCCAATACCTTAACCACTAAACCACCACAGTCCACAGATTAGAGGATGACTCACAAACTATGCAGCAACAGATGAGCTACTGTCTCTGACTTCACATCTACAAGGTGGAGCAATAAAGTAAAATAAAGTGGACAGTGTGTGAGTGAGCACTGCTGTGTCTGTTCCAATTACACCGGCACAACACACACTGACACACCTATACACTCTGTGTGTCAGACTACATAATGCCAATATGCATATTTACATTATTCTATTTAAACTATAACTTTAAGACTTATTTGTTTAGATAAATTAGCTTCAATCTTACATTTATCATCTACGCCACCCAAGGACGTTGGGTCCCTTTTTGAGTCTTGGTCCTCCCAAGGTTTCTTCCTCATAACGCTTGAGAAGTTTTTCCTTGCCACTGTTTCCCTAGGCTTGTAACCACATCAGTGTCATTGCTGTACTGAGAATCGTCTAGCACCAAAATAGTACCTGATCTGTGGTGGTCCTGTGGGGGTCCTGACCATTGGAGAACAGAGTAAAGGGAATAAGCAAAGTATTTAGAGATGGATTACAGTCTGTAATTGTGGAACTGTAGTCTGTACTGTAAGTGCAGTGTCCAGTAAAACGTAAATAAAGGATATGCATAATATAAGTAGAAATATATAGAATATAGACTTTTGCACAAAACTATAATTTATATACTTATATCACTATAATATTCTAGTGATATAGCTTGTGAGTTGAGAGACTTTACCAGCTAAGGTTTTATTCATGCCCTATGTTGTTGTTATTATTATTATTATTATTATTATTAGTAGTAGTAGTAGTAGTATTTCATTCAAGTAAGTAGTATTAATTCAGCCTCTTCCCTCAGACATGGCCAATTGTGCCTGTTTGGAACACCTGCTGCAGCGGGAACGCACCCCTTGGACTTGAATCTGAGTCACCTATTTGGTAGGATAGTGAATTGCCACTGTGCCACCCCAGTGCCTACTGTGACAAAATAAAGAAATCGAAATGTTGTAAAGAAATGTTCATGTGTATTTATATGGTAGATAATGTTTCCTAGTTTAGCATACTCTTATAAGAAGATAACCAAACAAACAAAAAGTAAACCCACTATGTATTTATTAATCCATATAGTTTGTTTTAATTGTTTAATATGACAATTACAGGGACACCTAAACCACTGATAAGGTTGTTTGAAATTTTTTTGCGAATACTAGACTTTTAAAAATGACTTCTAGTTATTGGTCTGCTGTAATCATGGATCATTGCTGTGTCTCAACCTCCCTATAAATATACTGAATGTCAAATTAGTACTCAACCAATGATGTTACTATTATTACATTTAGTAAGTCATATGTTGTTTGTGAGGCAGACTGTGATTTGTGGCTTGTCTGCAACACGTGCTCTGCAATGCAACATACAGTGATCTGATTAGCCATCACCCTGCAATATTCACTTCTTTGCATAAAGGGATAGCAAATGGTAAAGCAGCCAGAAAATGCTTTGTTCCCCTGTAATGTGAATGAATTGCAATTTGTTTTTGTTTTTTTTCCCATTTACCCTGACACACAAATGCACACCCTGTCTCTGCTTCATGGAGCACACAACATGCTCTCATTAAGAAGCTTGTGTTACTTACAATCATTAGGTGCAGCTGGAATTCTCTTATATGACTTATGGTTTAGAATCTGTCTCTATCTCATACAGTGTTTGCTGGTAGCTAAACTCTGGCCTTAAATAGGCTTGTCATGAGGTTCTACAGTGGAGTCCCAGGGGTGCAGTATTGCGTCGAAACCTGCAGGTAGAGCAAGTCTCAGATGTGTAGTAATGATAACCGTTGTGGTGTAAAAGGCAGGCATATCCACACACAAATTCACTGAACACACTGAATAACACTGTGTGTTTGTTCTGTTCAGTGTTTTTTTTTTCTCAAGATGATCCCACTGTTTGGCCTGCCCTCCCTCATGCACAGACAATAATTCCTGCAAAATGTCTGACCTGGACTCCATGGCCAGACTACATGATGCCTCCCACTCGACCAAGAAGCACAAGAAGGGTCGCCTGGATTATGTCAGAATTAATTTCTATAAGTCGGCAGAGTTCTGAGACAAAGTACTATGTTTCTGGTGAACCTTGGTGATAATCTTAGACTCTTCTGCAAGACAGTGATTCCAAGCACACTGACAAGTCAACCAACGCTTGGTTAAAAAAATAATTTCTTGTATGTTCTGGAGTGTCCTTCTCTGTGTCCAGAAAGCAGTTGCAGAATGGAAGCCATCAATCCTCAGTGAGCTGGAAGCTTTTGCATGGAAAGAATGGGCAAAGATTCAACAAGCAAGATGTCAGAATTTACTGAATCACTTATTAGAGATTATCAAGGCAAAATGATGCTCCACCAAGTACTGAGGTTAGGGGTTGAATAGTTGACTTGGAGATTTGCCAAGAGAACTAGATGTTTTTAATTTAAACTCAAAATTTTAAGTAACTTAAAAGTTTAAGTAACTTATCAAAATTGCTTCTACAGTATGTAAAAATATATATCCTTTTTCTGTTTACTGATTGTTGTATATTTTAATTAAATTCTATGTACATCATCATAATATATTTTATGGTGGGGGTTTAATATTTCTGATTGCAGTGTATAATTTGTTGATAGCTTGATGCATGAAACCTTGTTTTACATTTTCACGGGTACCTCCTTTGTTTGTTGCTCCTGGTGTATCTCGCAGACTAGTCAAGTGTCTCTACTCTTCTTCATGCAATATAGATACACTCCTTTGTAATATTTTTTTTCTTCTTTTACTTTTACTTATTTTGTGCATGATTTATAAGAAGCCATCTTAATAATCTTATTTTCACTAACAAAATTGTTGGCTAAGTCTGTATTCTCTGTATTAGTTATAGAGGTAAACTTGCAGTAACAGCTGAAACCAGCAGAACTGACCATTGTACAAAACGGGGAAAGTACAAAAATGTTAGAAAACAAATATTGACACTACACAAACAATGCGCTATCTACAGTAAGACCACATTTTTAAAAACCAAATGGGCGTAATCGACAACCTTATGCTAAAGTACAGTGGTATGAAAAAGTTTGGGCACCCCTGATAATTTTCATGATTTTAGTTTATAAATCATTGGTTGTTCAGATCAGCAACTTGAGTTAAATATATCATATAGCAGATGAACACAGTGATATTTGAGAAGTGAAATGAAGTTTAATAGGATTTACAGAAAGTGTGCAGTAATTATTAAACAAAATTAGGCAGGTGCATAAATTTGGGCACCCCAACAGAAAAATGACATCAATATTTAGTAGATCCTCCTTTTGTAGAAATAACAGCCGCTAAACGCTTCCTACAGCTTCCAGTCTGGATTCTGGTTGAAGGTGCTTTGGACCATTCTTCTTTAGAAACATCTCCAGTTCAGTCATGTTTGATGGTTTCCGAGCATGGACAGCCCACATTTTCAGTAATATTCATGTCTGGGGGACTGATATGGCCATTCCAGAACGTTGTACTGGTTCCTCTGCATGAATGCCTTAGTAGATTTTGAGCAGGGTTTGGGGCCGTTGGCCTCGGAGCAACTTTGTCACTGATTCTAGAACATTGTTCTCAAGAATCTGGAGATATTAACTACAATCCATGCGACCCTCAACTTTAACAAGATTCCTAGTACCTGCACTGGCCACACAGTCCCACAGCATGATGGAACCACCACCAAATTTTACTGTGGGTAGCAAGTGTTTGTCTTGGGATGCTGTGTTCTTTTTCCGCTCCTTGTTATGTCCAAATAACTTAATTTTAGTTTCATCAGTACACAGCACTTTATTCCAAAATGAAGCTGGATTGTCCAAATGTGGCTGTAGCACACCTCAAGTGACTCTGTTTGTGGCGTGTCGGCAGAAAAGCTTCTTTATGGGAGAGAAGCTTCTTCTGCATTACTCTCCCCATACAGCCTCTCCTTGTGCAAAGTGCGCTGTATAGTTGAACGATGAACAGTGACACCACCTGCAGCAAGATGAAGGTTGTAGGTCTTTTTAGGTGGTCTGTGGCTTGACTATGACTGTTCTCACCATCCTTCCGCCTCTGCCTATCTGAGATTTTTCTTGGTCTGCCACTTTTCAAGGGAGTTCCTTAACTAGAACTGTGCCTGTGGTCTTCCATTGCCTCACTATGTTCCTCACAGTGGAAACTGACAGCTGTAATCTCTGAGAGAGCTTTTTCCCCTTTCCCTGAACCATGATGTTGAACAACCCTTGTTTTCAGGGCCACTTGAGAGTTGTTTTGAGGCTTGAGAAGATGCAAAGAGGAGAAAAACTTCCAATTGGCCACCTTAACCCTTTCTCATAGTTGGATTCACTTGTGTATGTAGATCAATTTTTTTGAATAATTACTGCACACTTTCTGTAAAACCTATAAACTTAATTTCACTTCTCAAATATCACGGTGTTCATCTGCTATATGATATATTTACCTGAAATTGCTGAGCTGGACAACCAATGATTTATAAAGAAAAATCATGAAAATTATCAGGGGTGCCCAAACTTTTTCATACCACTGTAAATGACAGTGTACTTACTTACATTTTCTTTGCCCCTCCCCAGACATTCAATGAGTTTGTTGGGGTGGTATGGTGATGTTATGTGTAATGAATCACCAGGATGAGAGGATAGGAATCAGGTGCAGGTTTATTAAATAACAAAAAGGTACACAGCTAACTAAAGGTAAACAAAAACCCTAAACTAGACAATAGAATGAACACAACCAAAAGTAGACACCGTGAACGAAAGAACAAGCCAAAACCTAAACTAACAGACGGGGAGGATACTAGTTAAACACAACGATTAGGGGAGTGCTAAGTCACTCAAACAAACCGTCAAACCTACGCCGCAACCACAGTGCTAATGTGGGAGGAAGTACTCAATGGGCAAAGAGGCGAAACCGGAGCGACATAGACAATAGATGACGGAGATAAACTTGAACATCCTTACGGGGAAATGGAGTGAAACCAAAACGTAATCCACACAGGAACACGGAGCAAACCTAGAGCGTAGTCCATACAAGAACATAAAGTGAAACCAGAACATCATCCATATAGGCACCTGGAGTGAAACCAGATCGTAATCCACACAGGAACACGGAGCAAGAACAAGGAGCAAAATATAAGTGTTCGTTACACTCAGACAGTGCCGAGCTAACATCTTGTGACGAATGTTCAAAACACCCGAGCTTATAAATAGTATGAAACAGTCCAATCGCCAATCCAGGTCCTGTGACCTGGGAGGGACTCTGGATTGGCTGGCAAAACCCCATGTGACCCATCGAGGAACCATGGGCAAACCTGTCACGCTTGCTCATTGCAGTGGTGAGCAAGGGGAAAAATGTAACGAGACCGTGGGGCATGACAATATGATCTTTTCTGGAAAAGCTAAGGTGGAGGTTCCCCAGCACCACCCATGCCTACTTATTAGTATGTACACTAAACATTTACTTTATTCAGTGGTCAGTTATGAGGAACTTGTTGTTTGCAGTATATTGTTTTGTGTACCATTAGCAGAAACATACCTTGAGACAGCACAGAACATTTGAGCAAGCGCACACAGGAAAGTCCTACACGCAGGCCATAGAGAGCTAAAGCTTTGCCTAATTCCCAGAAAGCTAACAGGAGACATCATGCCAACAAAACAACTGGCAAATTCAATCGGACTGTTTAAGCAAATTAGTACTATTATTTAAGCTTTTAGTACATCAGTGCCAAAGTGTATCCATGATCACAAATTTGTGGACTTCAGACATATGGCCACAGCTCAGTGCTTCTGTGCATGTGTTTATATTTGTGTTTGTGTGGGAGTTGGACTGTCTGTCCAACTTTTGGACTGTCTGATCCAAATTTTAAGCTCTGACCCATTGTTCTTATTTTCTGTTTTAATTGGCCCCACCAGGCCTGGGGATTAGTCAATTATAGAAAGCACGTGCTGGGTTTTGGCTACTGCCATTCCCGACTTGGCTGCTTCTCAGTGGTTTTCTGATGTACCAGCCCCTCTGGCCTCCACTTTTCTATAATTCATGGTTAAACTCCACAGTTCAGCTCAGCCAGCTGCTGCCTTGCCAAATTTTTTTCAATGATTAGATGAAATAAGCCCCCTTGTTTATCATGGCCTCCCCTAAATTGATCAGCATATCTGCCATAATGAGCACGAGGTGCATATTGGCTTAACAGCATCCTGCCAAAATCATCTGAAAAGGGAAACAAGGAAGCTGGAAAAGGGAAGGATGTTGTTTTTTATTTTTCATTGATCATTGATCGCTGAGGTTCATATTACAAAATACAAAAATGTAATGTAAAGTAAAGTAATGTGCAATGTAAAGATCCCGGTCTGGTCACTTCCAGACTCCATTTCCTTGCATGCCGCTTTCCCTCACTCTCATCCTCGAGGTCAGGGCTAGCCACGAGTGGCTCAAGGGCAGAGCTTGGCTCAAGTAGCTCAAGGATGGAGCTCTTTATGCAGCTCCCACAAGGAGTCAACAATATCCGGAGAATCACTTTCTTGGTCAGAAGTATTCTTAGCAGAATAATCCCTAAGTTGAAGATATCTAAAAAAATTAGACGTGGGTAAACAATATTTGTCTTTCAACTGTTGGAAAGAATCCAGAGACCTATTCACAAACAGGTCTCTGATCTGTAGCATACCCAAATCTACCCATCCCCTAAACGATCTATCTAAAGTTGACAGAATAAAGGAAGGGTTCTCTGCAATAGGAGTGATAATGGATAGCTTTCTCAGTTTAAAGTGTTGTTTAATTTGTTTAAAATATGGATTGTACAGTGTATAACAGGATTACTGTTGTAGCAAGGTTTATGTATTGTGGTAGGGGACAGTAGTATTGTTCCAATTTGAAATGGTTTACAGTCACCTCTATCTATTTCTAGCAATTATCCAAGCCTGCAGAATCATCCAACCAGAATTCCATATATCTAATATTCACTGCCCAGTAGTACAGACTAAAATTAGATAAGGCAAGACCTCCTGGAGCCTTTCTCTTGCAGAGATGGGTCATCTTTATCCTATATGGTTTGTAATTCCAGATAATATCCAGCATCAAGGCATGCAACTTCTTGAACAATGATTTAGGAAGAAATATCACTAGCCTCTGAAAAATATAAAGCAGCTGAGGAAGAAAAAACATTTTTACTGTCATGACCTGTTTCCGACATGTGAAAGGGGATAGTACGCCAGAACTGAATCTTCTTTGTGAACCTCTCCAGCAAAGGGGGCAAGATCAGCTCAAAGAGAGAGGTTTGATTCCTTGCAACCAAGATACCCAAGTAAATTAATAAATCTTTCACAAGATAATTTAAAATGCATGGGCTGGTCCTTGACAGTATTCACTCAAAAACAGGGGCATAGTATACAATGATGCTTGAAAGTTTGTGAACCCTTTAGTATTTTCTATATTTCTGATCTATCTGATCTAAATCTATATTTTTTCTATATTAGATTTTTACCCAAGTTCTAAAAGTATATCCCAGTTAAACAAATGACAGTCCCAGGCAAACATATTATACTTAAACATTTATTTATTGAGGAAAATGATCCAATATTACATATTGGTGAGTGGCAAAATTATGTGAACCATTGCTTTCAGTATCTGGTGTGACCCCTTGTGCAGCAATAACTGCAACTAAACATTTCCAGTAACTGTTGATCAGGACTGGAGTAATCAGGACTGGAGTAATCAGGACTGTTGATCACTGTTGATGACTGTTGAGTAATTTTAGCCCATTCCTCTGTACAGAACAGCTTCAACTCTGGGATGTTGGTGAGTTTCCTCACTTTAACTGTTCACTTCAGGTCCTTCCACAACATTTTGATTGGATTAAAGTCAGGATTTTGACTTGGCCATTAAAAAAACATACATTTTATTCTTCTTTAACCATTCTTTGGTAGAATGGCTTGTGTGCTTAATGTCATTGTCAAGCTGCATGATCCACCTTCTCTTGAGATTCAGTTCATAGACAGATGTCCAGACATTTTTCTTTAGAATTATCTGCTATAATTCAGAGCCCAAATGTTCCATCAATGATGGAAAACTGCCCTGGCCCAAATGCATTTATCACCAGATGCCATTATCACCACCATGTTTCACATATGGGATTAGGTTCTTATGCTGGAATGCAGTGTTTTCCCTCCTCCAAACATGACGCTTTATTTTAAACCAAAAAAAAAAACTTTTTGGTCTCTTTCATCCACAAAACATTCTTCCAATAACCTTCTGGCTTGTCCACGTGATCTTTAGCAAACTGCAGATGAGCAGCAATGTTCTTTTTGGAGAGCAGTGGCTTTGTCCTTGCAACCCTGCCACGCACACCATTGTTGTTCAGTGTTCTTCTGATGGTGGACTCATGAACATTAACATTAGCCAATGTGAGAAAGGCCTTCAGGTGCTTAGAAGTTACCCTGGAGTTCTTTGTGACCTCACCAACTATTACACGCTTTTGGAGTGATCTTTGTTGGATGACCAATCCTGGGGAGGGTAATGATGGTCTTGAATTTTCTCCATTTGTACACAATCTGTCTGACTGTGGATTGGTGGAGTCCAAACTCTTTAGAGATGATTTTGTAACCTTTTCCAGCCTGATTAGCATCCTCAGGAATCTCCTTTGTCCGTTCCCTGATACACTTCAACAAATATGTTTGTTTGAACAGACTTTGATAGATCTCTGTTCTTTAAGGGTGCCCACTTACACCTGATTGTCATCCCCTTGATTGAAAGCACATGACTCTAATTTGATCTTCAAATTAACTGCTAATCCTAGAGGTTCACATACTTTTACCATGGGACTAATATATAATAATAATTTTCCTCAATAAACAAATGACAAAGTATAATATTTTTGTCTCATTTGTTTAACTGGGTTCTCTTTATGTACTTTTAGGACTTGTGTGAATATCTGATGATGTTTTAGGTCATACTTTTGCAGAAATATAGAAAATTCTAAAGGGTTCACAAAATTTCACGCACCACTGTAAGTACCAAATAAAGGGGAAAAAGGTTAAAGAATATAATAGGTAAAATGGGGGAAAAAAAGGATGAACGCTCTGTTTATGGTGAACCGAGCGAGGGCTCTCTTTCTCTCGTGCTATGAGTGTGCCAAGCATGCAGCTCAAAGAGGAGAGAGTGAGAGCGGGGGATGTGCTGTGATGTGAGCATCGTGGAGAGCACATAAGAGAATGCTCTTAAACAACAGAGGGAATGTGCTCTCTCCCTCTCAGGCTGCGCGTGCATAGACTAAAGTCGCTGAGTGAGAGAGAGAGAGCTTTAACATGCCATGAGGAGTGCTGCATGCGAAGCATGTCACAGCACCACAAATGGCAGCATGACATAAATGTGGAAGTCAAGGAACGAGACTGAATGAAAGACCACATCGTGGAGAGGAAGGGGCTAGTGAGACCAAATGGGACCCCGTGAACAAAAGCTGGAGTAGAGGGAGCGCGAAGAAGCCGATGCCTGACCCTAGCCTATCCGCTAAACCCTATCGGTCACCTCAAGCCTCCTGCCTAAAAGTGACAGGTCTACCAGTCTCCCTAACACATGAAACACTGGGGCAAAATATTGTGAGGGCTGTATTGGATGAGGACACGACACCTGTCAGGGCTCGAGTGTGCACTTAAATAGCCCAACCCACAGTTGTTGGCAATCGGCACATGGGGCCAAATGAGCACTGGCACATGCATGATCAGACCAACCCTGCCCAAGCCGAAGAACGAGTCGATGCTACCCCCTAGCATCGGCAGCATGACTCCTGATAGTACCCCCCCCAAGGGGCAGTGTTTAGTACCTCCCCAAGCTTTCGGACATTCTAGGTTGAGTGTATGGTGTACAGAGAGACCCCGACTGGCAGGACACACCTTCACAAAAGGGCCATATGGGAGGGTGGGCCAACACAAGCCAGGAGGGGCCTAGTCTCGAGGTCAGGGCTAGCCACGAGTGGCTCAAGGGCAGAGCTTGGCGCAAGTAGCTCAAGGATGGAGCTCTGCGCGAACGGCTCAGGGGTGAAGCTCGGCGCAACCGAGCCCATGGAAAAGGTCGGTGGGAGTCACCTGGTTGGGTGAATAGGCACTAATGACCTTAGCACAGAAGTCGGTGCAAATGACCATGGCGAAGGGGTCAGTGTTAATGACCGTGGCACTGGGACTAGCGCCAATGACTGTGGCACAGGGGTCGTGCAAATGACTGTGGTGCAGGGGTTGGTGGTAGCGACCATGGCGCAGGGGTCGGCACAAATGACTGTAGCCCCAGGGTTGTTGCGAATGACCGTGACGCAGGGGTTGGCACAAGTGACCAAGTCAGGTGGCGTGGCGAGCTCAGTTGCGAAACCAGGTAGCGCAGCAGGCTCAGGTATGGAGCCAGCTGATGCGGCTAGCCCCGGTAAAGAGCTAAGCATCGCAGGGGGCTCAGGTATGGAGTCAGGCTGTACAGCGGGCTCAGATACAGAGACAGGTGGTGCAAAAGGCTCAGGAATGGAGCCAGGCAGTACAGCAAGCTCAGGTATGGAGCTAGGTAGCACGGCAAGCTTAAGTTGGAGCTACACAGCACAGTGGGCTTAGGTACGGGGCTAGAGTGGCTTATAGGAGAGAGCAATGATGGGGAATAAGCTCGTACCTCCAGCTCCTGGGAGGAGTTGGATAGAAATGGACTCAAAAACAAGGGTGTAGTATAAGTACCAAATAAAAGAGGAAAAAGGTTAGAGAATAGTATAGCGCTGCGATAGGTAAAATGGGGGAAAAAAAGGATGAACGCTCCATTTATGGTGAATGGAGCGAGCGCACTCTCTCTCTCTCTCATACTGCACATGTGCCATGCATGCAGCTCAGAGAGGAGAAAGAGCGGAGGGTGTGCTGTGACATGAGTGTCCGGGAGAGCACAAAATGAACGCTCTTAAACAACAGAGCAAAGGCGCGCTCTCTTTCTCGGGCTCTTTCTCGTGTGTGTGTGTGTGTGTGGTGTGTGTGTGTGTGTGTGAGAGAGAGAGAGAGAGAGAGAGAGAGAGAGAGAGAGAGAGAGAGCACTCGTGTGAGTGTGTGCTTTAGGAATGCCCACGCGCAAAGCATGGTCACAGCACCACAAAATAGCTTGCATGACATAAACTTGGAAGGTGTAGCAAACCTAAGACTACACTTTAAATTGATTAAGTTTTAATTCTATAAAAATAAAAAAAAAACGAGCACCACCGGATCTTCGGGACTGGTGGATCCGGAAACCAGTTGAAAAGAGGAAATTGATCAGTTAGGTCTGAATAGTGAATTCAAAGTTGTATTTCTCGACCTTTGAATGAATGAAACTCTCTCACACCAAACGGTAAGTTCAAAAGGCTATAACAAGTTTATTAAACTACAAACAAGGCAATACCAACAGAGTATCTAATGTAATAAGCGAGTGTATCACAGAGTTTTAAAATCATAAAATGACGATGAACATGTATATATCACAGTATTGGGAAACAGGGAATAATGGCAAGTGTACATATTACAGTAATTTAAAAATCAGAAACCAAGATGACCTCTATGTAAACCTATCGGGTCACGTAATAATTACCAATGTTGCAATGTTACTGGTAACCTTAATTACGTTGAATGTGAAATAGTACGGTAGAAGCTAATTAGGCGTGGATAAGTCTATGTTGAAGCGTGGTTTTAAGATTAACGCAAAGTACGAGGATCAGGCTCCCAGAAAAGCCATAAACCGGTACTCGCCTGGAAGGTCACTTTGATTGGTTCGGGGCATTCAACCCTGGTCCGGCCGCCCGAAAGGCACGATTTTGGGGAAGTGTTGGCGTCCGTTCTTCGATGCCCACCATCGCTCTGAAAAGGGCCTCTCAGCGGTTTGGCCCTGGGGTTTCTTGCAGATGGCCTCCGCGTAACCACGTGACTTGAGATGATGGCGTCCCCCCAGTCCCATTAGGCTGCAGGCTTCACGATTACTCAACGTGTTTTGCGTGCATACACTCAGCATTTATCTTGGCCACAGATAAGGTGGAGTTGACGCGTTTCTAATACCGCCACGAGCTTCAACAAAAACTTGGAAAAACTTGTATGGTACGAGAATTGGCAGAGCGTGAAGTAGATCTTGGTTGGCTGCTCTTTCAACTATATCTAATTCGGCAATACCGAACTACTTAAGACTGCTGGGCACAGGAAACTGAAAATAAAACGCAAAAACTTGAGCAAAAACGGATTATATTAAATAAAGGCTGACAAAAAGAAAAAAACTGCAAACTTTACAAGACCAAGAAAAAGGACTTGAAGAACAAAGAGAACAAAACAAAACACACGAGACTTGAAGCTTAGCTCACCATGCGGTCGGAACGCGTTGCTTTTGAATGTTCCGGCTCGTAAGCGGCTGGAGGCGGGGCATAATAAGGAGTTGCCCTTACTTAGTCAATGAGAAGCTGACTCATCAGTAAAGTCCCTCCTATCGTGGTTGTGTCTTATTTCACCATATGAGCCCACAGACGTTCTAAACTTGGATTAATATAGTTCCTACATATCAAAAAGTTGAATAAAAGTCTATCACATAATACCAAAAAAAATCCTCAAGTTACAAGTTTAGATGCAGACTTTGTTGTAGGTTCAGATGAATCAAAAGGCACCTTGAATTGATAACCTAGAACATCTTTAAAGCATTCTAAACTACAGCACATACCATCTGCTATCCTTAACTAAACCAATAATATGATGTTACGGGTGCACAGTGGCCGCTAGTGGCCACTGTTTATCCCCAGTGCGGTCTACTACTACCTCCCCAGCAGTCTGGGGATTCTGCCAAGCTGACAGTAGAGGGCCAGTATTGGTTTCAGCTTGGCCAGGGATCCCCCAGACCATGCGATCATGCCTGTCATGTGATTAACGGCACGATTGCACACACCTGTCAGTGGCTCTATTTAAGAGCTTCGTTTGGCCACTGACAGGCGTCGCACCATCGCCTTTCATCCCTACTGATTCCCGTGGCGTCTATATATCAGGGTTTTTTTGCTTGTGCTTAGGGAGGCTACGTTTTTTTGTGTTTTAAGAGACTTTCGGGGGTCTCATTCGCGCTGTCGCGTCGGTACGGTTGGTGTTAGGACTTGGTAGACTGGGCCCGCTTTAGGGGCTCAGCCGGGAGTACAAATCTGGAGATTCGGAGGTAATCCAGGGGTAGGGGGGGTATTTAGCGTAGGGGCAGAACCGGCCTGTAATTGCGCTTTGCCCATTCGCGGTTCCGCTTCGGCGTTTTTGAGGTGTCGCTCGCCCCGGCGTTGCGCGTTCCCCCCTCCGCTGTCCCTCACCTCTACTGCCTCACTTGGGCCTTTACAGCCTCGGATCCGAGCGGTGGGCTCGACTCCCGCTTTCATCCGGCCTCTGGCCGTCCGTTTCATTGGCTGTGTCCACACACACAGTACCGTGAAACGCATCGCATTGCTTCAGAACCCGAAATCGGTCTCTGAAGCCCGCACAAGCGCGTCACCGCTCTCACGTTTTCAGGCTGCGCGGCTACGTTCCCCCTGCAGCCCTGATTCTGTGTAGAGAGCGATTCCTAGGGAGAAGCTCGTTCATCGATTGCATGGTTGCTCAGTTCGTTACACTGAGCGCTCTCGTCCTTGTTGGCTCCATACTCTCTCTCCAGCGCTATCAGGCGCTGTACTATATTTCTTCCCCCGATTATTGTATTAGTTACCATTTCGTTTCATTAATATTTTGCGCTTCTATTCCCAGGCGCCTCAAGCGCTGATCTCTGCATCGTTCCATGAGAGAGACTCCCTCAATTAAATCACGTCAGTGGCATGTAGACACTTCGCGCTTCGTGCGCTGTGCTCTACTTTAGTTTAAGAAGCAGATTTCTTTTGTTAATCACGTCAGTGCATGTAGACACTTCGCGCTTCGTGCGCTGTGCTCTACTTTAGTTTAAGTAAGAAGCAGATTTCTTTGTTAAACACGTCAGTGTAATTTGAAACACTTCGCGCTTCGTGCGCTGTGGCTCTGCCTCACTTTAAAAGGCAGACTTCATTTGTTTAAACACGTCAGTGCATCGAAACAACTTGGCGCTTCGTGCGCTTGCGCTCTGCTTTGTTTTAAGAAGCAGATTTCTTCTGTTAACAAAGTCAGTGTATTTAAACACTTCGCGCTTCGTGCGCTGTGCTCTGCCTCACTTTAAAAGGCAGACTTCATTTGTTAAACACGTCAGTGCATCGAAACAATTGGCGCTTCGTGCGCTGCGCTCTGCTTTGTTTTAAGAAGCAGATTTCTTCTGTTAACCAAGTCAGTGTATTGAAAACACTTCTTGCTTCGTGCACTGATCGCTGCTCAGCTTTAAGGGCAGGCTTCATTGGTCGAAGCGCGTCAGTCTGTATAATAAGCTGCCGCGCTTTGCACCTTCGGCAGGTGGATTTACCCCGCCTTTCGCTGCCCCCCTAGGTGCGGTCGTGAGCTTTGTGTGTGCGCGCCTGCTCACAGATTCGGCAGTTACGCTGACACACACAAAGTCTCACTTTATTCTTTATCTCAAGTTTGTTTGCATTTCATTAATTATTGTTTTATTTATCTCACTCATTTCAGTTCATTACTACCATCTGGAGCTGACTGCAATTGGGTCCTAATATCCTTTCCTTTTACTTTCACGATTCGCCATCGTGTTCGCATGGCGAACCGTAACATATGATTAATACAAGATGTAGGAAACGGTACATTCTAAACAACTTCATGTTTGTTCTTTTATAACCAGTATTAAAGCCGAGCGATCAGTACAAATAGACAACAGCTGTTATTTCTAATCATAAGCAAACAGGATCAATTTAAGTACAAAAATGATCATTATGCTAAAACATTAACCAAATAGAGATGAGAATACATGACCAATCAGTAACCTGCATATACATCCGATTATATATTTGTGGGTACAAGGAATATCTCCGATCAACTCTTTATATGAACTAGCTAGATACATATGTGTGTGTTTAGACTTATTATAAAGCCAAATCTCATGTATTCTCTAATTGAATGATTCAGGCAAAGACAATCTGTTCCCAACAAATGTTAATACTGTCATTAAACAAAACTTGTCTCTTAAAAAGGTTTCTTGTGTCGTAAATCCAGGGCTGTCTTTCAGTGGCCTCCCTTGTGCGATAAGGTTTGCAAGAAGAGCTGTGATGAAAGAGTTCAACTGTGGGGGGAAAAAGCCGTTATCTTCTGCAACAGTTAGAGGGAAAGGGGAAGCCTGTGGTCTTGAAAGATGAAACCCCCTTTTATGGTCACACATGGACTCAAGTTTATTGCCGAGATGTCTAAGGTTATAGGTTTGTTTAAACAGACCCCCAATTCTGTTGGCTTGAGAAAGAGTCTGGCGTTGATGGAGCCATCACTTGGAGAGTGAAAGATCCGGTCCAGATGGCCTTTGGCATTCCGAAGTGTGATAAAGTTTATGACTTGGGGAAGAGGGTAAAGAGAGGGAGATACAGCGATCACGCTACAAAGGCAAGGAACGAGACTGTATAAAAGAACAGAGTGGTATCCCTCGAGAGTGGGGCTTTTGAGCCCAAATGGGACCACAGGAACAAAACCTGGAGTAGAGGGAGTGCGAAGAAGCCGATAGCCACGAGGCTGCTGACCCTAGCTTAGCCACTAAACCTTATCGGTCACCTCGAGCCTGGGGTACTCGGCAGGTCTACCAGTCTCCCTAACACGCAAAATGTCAGGGCAAAATAACAAGCACGTGTAAGCTGTGTGAGGGCTGTATTGGATGAGGATACAACACCTGTCAGGGCTCAAACATGCACTTAAATAGCCTGGCCCACAGTTGTCGCCAATCATGCACATGGCACCAAACGAGCGCAGGCGCATGCGCAATTGCACCAAGCCTGCCCAAGCTGAACAACGATGCTACCCCCTAACGTTGGGAGCGGGACTCCTCATAATTATATCCATAAATTTTACGGTTCGATCTTATAACTTCAGCAAAAGTCTCGATAGACCATGCAAACAGTGCTGGGCTTGAAGAACACCTCTGTCTAGTACCCCTAAATAAAGGAAAAACTGCAGAGATGGTCTTATTTGTCATTATTATAGCTATAGAATTAGTATAAAGCAGTTTAATCCATGAAATAAAGTTATATCCCCAAATAAATTTTTAATTTAAAATTCAATCATAATTTACATTTATTCAAAACTGAGAATAAGTAAGAATATTATATGTGATCGACCGCATGTTCAGCATCGAGCGATATTGCAGCCAAATCGTCATGGGCCGGCCCGTGGTGAATAAATTATGTTAAAGAGATCATGATAATCAATGCCTCTCGTGTAGCGTAGATGGGAATTTCCCTTTGACCCTACAGTGTTCATAAAATTGGCACAAACACAGCGTCAGTAAATCACTAAATTTCTTGTTAAAACTCAATACCAATCCCGTGCAGGCCTGGAGATTTACCACTCTTAAGTGATGACATTGTTGTCTTAATTTCCTTCTCTGTAATCACACTCTGTAATCATTTAGACCTTCTCTTTCATTTGGGGTTGCTGTTGGAAGGTTACAATTTGTCAAGAACTCCTGCATGACTGTCACCTCAAGCTCAGATGAGTATAAGGCTTTGTAATATTCTAAGAATTCCTGGTTTATGGTCTCATGACATAAGAAAATCTCCCGTGTCTGATCTACTTGAGTGAATTGCCTGGTTACTTTTTAGGTTACGTAATTGATTTGCTAGTAATTTAGGCGGTTTGTCCCCAAACTCAAAAAGTCTTTGTTTTACAAGTATGAGAACCATGCTAATTTTGGCTGTGGTTAGTATATGTAATTTTTGCTTAAGTGCTAGCAACTCCTTTAATTTGTCAGGGGTGGGGTTCTCAGAATTATCTTTATGTAGACTGAAAAGTCGCTGGTTTAATTTATTTTGCTCTGCCATATCGCATTTTTTCTTAGGAGCCTGATACAAAATAACACAGCATCTTAAATAAACTTTGAGCGCTTCCCACAGAGTACCGGGGGGAAATTTCTGGAGTATTGTTAGTTTCTAAAAAGAACACAATTTGGAATCTTAGATACTCACAAAACTTAACAACGGATAGAAATTGCAAGTTCTGTTTCCATACAATATAATACCTGTAGGCGTATTATTTATCCAAATCTTAATCTAGTACAAAATTAAAGTCTCCCCCTATTATAAGATGTGTAGTAGCAAGATCAAGTAATAGGCTGAGAACTTTATTAACAAAATGTTGATCATCATGGTTTGGACAATAGTCATGGTTTGGACCATAGATATTAAGGAAAGTAAAAGACTGGGAGTACAGCTCACCCCTCACCAATACAAATCTGCCGTCTTTGGATGGGACAGTAGAGCAGTGTCTAAAGGGAACTTTCTTCCTTATGAGAATCGCAATACATGTAGCTTTGGGAAAACAGAATGATATATCTGACATTTTATTGATCCCAGAGGGAAATTCAAGCCATCGGGTAGCTACTCCAAGAATGGACAAAAAGTGTAGAATATGAAGAAGAAGAAAAAGAGCAATAAAATATACAGAATAAGTAAATAATTAAAAGTATCACAGTTGTTTGAGTGATGGCAATCGTACAGTTAACCAGTGTAAACAGTGAAGTGCATATCCACAGTAATACATTCAGTAGTGCAAATATGCGATAAAAATAAAACATGTACTATTTACATGCATAAACTATAAACTGTACACTATATACATGTATATACATACATAGACTGTATAAAAGGCTTAGTGTAATAATAGCAGCATAGACATTGATGTATATACACAGTTAAACAGTAAAGTTACAGACAAATCACGAAATTAATATATGAAACAGTCTGATAACTGATAACCACTATAGAGGACTGGAGTATAACAGTGTCTCAAGATAATTATTTACTGTACTGGGATGAATTAAACAGTCTGATGGCCTGAGGGACAAAAGACTTCCTGAATCTGTCAGTGGAACAAGAAGTAGACAGCAGTCTGCTGCTGAATGAACTCCTCTGCCAAATGACGGCAGTACGCAGAGGATAGTCAGCAGTTTACTGAGGGACATTCTCTCTGCCACTGATGTAAGACACTCTAGCTCTGTTCCCAGCACAGAACCAGCTTTCCTCACCAGCTTGTTTAGTCGACCGGCGTCCCTCGTCTTAATACTGCCTCCCCAGCATACTTCGGCAGAAAAGAGGACACTGGCTACCACAGACTGGTAGAACATCCTCAGGAGTTTATGGCAGACCTTGAAAGACCCAAGCGTCCTCAAGGAAGTAAAGGCTGCTCTGTCCCTCCTTGTGGAGTATGTCAGTATTCGCTGACCAGTCCAGCTGTATTCCCAGGAATCTGTAGGTACTGACCACCTCCACATCGACCCCCTCAATAGAGACCAGCTGCAGAGTATGACTGGACCTTCTAAAGTTCACTAGTATCTCCTTTGTTTTTGTGATGTTCAGTTGCAGGTGGTTGGATTTGCACCACACCACAAAATCCTCTATCAGGTTCCTGTACTCTCTCTCCTGCCCTTCATGCACACACTCCACAATTGCAGTGTCATCAGAGAACTTCTGTATGTGGCATGACTCCGAGTTGTATTTGTAGTTGTATAAGTCTGATGTATACAGGGTGAACAGAACTGGAGAGAGCATGGTCCACTGTGGTGCTCTTGTGCTGCTGATCATTGTGTCTGAGGTGCTGTCCCTGAACATATTGTGGTCTCCTGGTGAAGTAATCAGTGATCCAGGTGATGAAATGTGAATCAATCTCCATCTCCTTTAGCTTATCTCTCAGTAGGTGAGGCTGGATGGTGTTAACGGCACTGGAGAAGTCGAAGAACATGACACTCACACCGCCGCTCCCCTTGTCCAGATGAGAGTGAGCTCTGTGCAGAAAGTAGAGGATGACATCCTCCACTCCAACCTTCTCTCGATATGCAAGCTGCAGTGGAGGGTGCAGCAGTAGCAGAATAACCTGTTATAGAAGTTATTAAACTGGTTTGCTCTGTCGACACCCCACTATGCTGAGCTGCCACCTCTATTTTTGCAACCTGTGATGGTTTTGTTTGCATCCCAGACCTCCTTCATACTATTTTCCTGCATCTAACTCTCCACCTTCTTTCCGTAGAACTCCTTGGCCTCTTTAAGATGAATCTTGAGTTCCCTCTGTACGAGCTTAAGTTCTGTCCAGTCCCCATCTCTAAATGCTCTCTTCTTTTGATTGAGGAGGTCCTTGACATTGCTGGTAATCCACAGCTTGTTATTTGGAAAACATCGTACAGTCTTTGTGGCAACAACAACATCCATACAGAAATTCAAGTAGTCCATTAAACAGTGTGTCACCCCCTTAATGTCCTTCCCATGTGGCTTCAGTAGCACTCTCCAGTCATTTGTCTCGAAACAGGCCTTGAGGGCTTCTTCAACCTCAGGAGACCAGACTATGACTGAGCATGTGGTGGTGGGCTGCCTCAGTACCAGTCGTTTTTACTGAGGCTGTAGGAGAACCAGATTGTGATCTGATTTTCACAACGGCGGTAGTGGGGTTGCCATGTATGCGTCCCTTACGTTAGCATTCAGCAGGTCAATGGTTCTGTTCTTCTTGGGACAGTCAACAAACTGATGAAAAGCAGGGAGAATGGAATCCAGTGTAACATGATTGAAGTCATCAGCAATCGCAAACAAAACTTCAAAGTGATGTGTCTGCAGTGATGCAATGGTGGAGCTAATGACGTCACACCTCGCCTCACCTTTCTTTACAGGGTCCTGGCTGGCTTTTGGTGGGCCATCCATTGACTATGGCCAAGTTATGGATCCCTTGTTCCATCCCAACTCTCCCAAACTGCCCAGCCCTGCCGCCGTAAGTGCTGTTGTCCATCTGGGGTTCAGGTAGTTTTTGATGTGCCCACTACTTACCTGGACCCCCAGCCACTCACTCTTGCCCTGGAGCCGCCAAGCATTTTAATTTTTTTTCAAGGCTCCAGGGTGGTTCCTGGAGTATGTGCCTGAGTACCGTGCCGTGGCCGAGTTGAGCAGCTTTAACAAGCCACCGCTCATGACCATTTTTCAAAAGGGGATTAATGAGGAAGTAGACATTGAGCTGCTCTTTCTCCCACCCTCCTCTTCCCTCGTCGATCTATTTGACCTGGCCATACTGGCCGAAGCCTGCCTCAAAGGGCGGGCTAGGGAGAAGATGGGTCTTATTAGCATGGTAAGAAAATGGGTCCTTCCTGGCCAGTACAGCCCGTACCTGAGCACGCCGTGCCCTGTAACCTTGTACCTGAGCAGTTAGCGCCCCATAGCTCTGTACCTGAACTTGCTGTGCCCTTAAGCTCCTTACCTGAGCACCCCATACCCTTAAGATCTGTACTTGAGCATGCTGCACCCGCAAGCTTTGCACCTCAACATTTAGCACCACCCAGCTTTGTACCTGAGCACTCTGCGCCCGTAAGCTCTAAACCTGAGCAATTAGCACTGCCCAGCTCTGTACCTGAGCAAGCCACGCCAATAAGCTCTGTACCTGAGCAAGTAAGCTCTGTACCTGAGCATTTAGCTCGCCCAGCTCCATACCTGAGCATGCCACACCCATAAGCTCCATACCTGAGCAAGTAAGCTCTTTACTTGAGCATTTGCCGCCCATCTCCGTACCTGAGCACTCTGTGCCCAAGTCAGGTGACTCGTGCTGACCCTTCTCTCGGGTCTCATTGGGCCGGGCTCCACCCCTGAGCTGCCTGTGCCAAGCTCCATACCTGAGCACGCCGCGCCCATAAGCTCCGTACCTGAGCAAGTAAGACTCGTACCTGAGCATTTGGCACCACCCAGCTCCTTTTCTGAGCATACCGCGGATTCAAGCTCCATACCTGAGCAAGTAAGCTCTGTACCTGAGCAAGCCACACCTGCAAGCTCCGTTTCTGAGCAAGTAAGCTCTGTACCTGAGCATTTAGCACCACCCAGCTCCATACCTGAGCATGCTGCACCCATAAACTACATACCTGAGCAAGTAAGCTCTGTACCTGAGCATTTAGCACCACCTAGCTCTGTACCTGAGCATGCCGCGCCCCCATGCTCCGTACCTGAGCAAGTAAGCTCTGCACCTGAGCACACTTTGCCCGAGTCAAGTGACTCATGACAACCTTTCTCTCAGGATTCGTTGGGCCGGACTCCACCCCTGAGCTGCTTGTGCCAAGCTCCGTACCTGAGCACGCCACACCCATAAGCTCCGTACCTGAGCAAGTGAACTCCGTACCTGAGCATTTAGCACCACCCAGCTCTATACCTGAGCATGCCATGGCCGCAAGCTTTGTACCTGAGCAAGTAAGCTCTGTACCTGAGCTTTTGGCACCACCCAGCTCCGTACCTGAGCACACCACGCCCGAGTCAGGTGACTCATGCCGACCTTTCTCTCGGGTCCCGTTGGGCCAGGCTCCACCCCTGGGCCGCCTGTGCCAAGCTCTACCCCTGAGCCACCTGTGCCGAGCTCCGCCCCTGAGCAGTCTGTGTTGCGCTCTGCCCCCAAGCCACTCATGGCTATCCCCGAGCCAGTACTCAGCCTTGTGTCTGGCGTGTGTTGCCCTTGACCATCCCTTTTAGCCCTTGCTTCAGGGTTTGCCCAGCATATCAGGGCCTCCCTGTATGCAACATGCTCAACGCTGACTGCATTTGTCAGGCCGGGGGGTAGTTAATAAGCTAAGAGTGTCGAGACGATGCTCCTTGGAGATGTACTATTAGGAGTCATGCTTTGGCCGCTAGAGGCCAGTGTTTACCCTACATGCCGGCGTGAGCACCCCCAGCATGATGCACATGCATCAGCTCCGACCGGGCATTAATCATGTAAGTGGCAACACCTGTTATTGAGCCTATTTAAGCACACCTTTGGGCTCACACAGTTGTCACACCATCGCTTTCAGCTACTCAGCCCTCACTTGACTTGGATCGTTTCTTTGGCGCTGCTTTTCAGATTTTGGTAGGGACAAAGGAACAACTTGCAGTTTGTAGACCGTCAGTCGGTAAGATAGGGCCTAGACACCAGCGTAGGGCCAGCATTTGTTTTATTTTGTGTTTATTTTTGCTGGGCTTCTCCTGGCTGCTTTGAGCCTTGCTTGTGAAAACAAGACCTGCCCCTGCCTTCTCCCACTCATGCCTTCAACCCCCCGCTATCGAGTTTTGAAGAGAATGCAGAGCTCCTATAGCCTCGTCCTCTTCACTCCCTGCGTCTACTCCGCTCAGCTCTAGCTCTTTGCGCATGCGCGGACTCATACGCCGCTGTTTCCATCAAACAATCTAAACAGGAAAAACTCTCTTACGGCCCCTCTGACCTAGGCGGCCACATATAGTACTGCAGACCAAGGAGGAATTTTGACAATTTATGTAGGGATATGACGTAAGCAAATACATATGAAAACCTCAGAAAATAAAATCAAGACAATGTTCAACTTCAGGCTGGTTGTGTTACAACACACACACACACACACTTTGGATAGGAATCAGTCGCAGGTTTAATAAGCAAAATCCAAAAGGCAGAGTAAGTACACAGTCCGGGGTCGGAAGCCAGTAAATCAGTAATCCAAACAGACAAATCAGAAGGGTAATGCAAAATCGAAGGTCGTAATACAAACAGGGGTCAAAAACCATGTAAATCCAATATCTCATATGTATAACGCTTATAATTGCAAAAAGAACTGACGAAACCTCGCAGAGATTGTTGAATCTCCCGCACTTATAAAGGTAACAAAGATAGCCGTACTACCGGAAGTGCCAGTTAGAACTTATGCGATGGCTCCCTCTGGTGTTGCGGTGTAGATTCACCTGCTGTCGTGACATAAACCCCCCAGGCGGCTATCGCCGACCGAAACCTCTTCTTCCTGGGGCACCCTCTGAGCATAGGCACTGGGCAAACTGGGTGTTCCTGATAACAGGTGCTGATGAGAGAGGGGTCAAGAATGTCGTAGGCTGGTACCCAAGATCTTTCCTCAGGGCCGTATCCCTAACAGTCCACTAGGTATAAAATACGCCCAGCTCGCCTCTTGGAGTCCAACAGACTCTTGACTGCGTAAGCAGGTGCGCCCTCCATGTCCAAAGGTGGTGGAGGTTCCGTTGTTTGTCTGATGGGGAGGCAGAAATAACAGGCTTTAACAGAGACACATGAAATGTGGGCGCTATGCGATAAGATGCTGGCAGCTGAAGGCGATAAGCCACAGGGTTGACCTGTCTCAGTATGTTGAATGGACCAATGAATTTGGGACTGAGTTTCTTACTGGGCAGACGCAGTTTTAAGTCCCGAGTAGAAAGCCAAACCATCTGACCTGGCAGGAAGGCTGAAATCGGCCGACGGCGCCTATTAGCCTGTAGTTGTTGGCGACACATAGCCCGCTGTAGCCTAACATGCGCTTCCTCCCAGGTCTGTTCGCTGCGTTGGATCCAGTCGTCGACCGCACGTATGTCAGACGATGAACCAGACCATGGAAATAGCGGCGGCTGGTAGCCTAGAACACACTGGAAAGAAGTTAAACCCATGGCAGCATTTCTCAAAGAGTTTTGAGCGTATTCCACCCAGGGAAGATATTGCGCCCAGTCATGTTGAGATCTGGCACAGTACGATCTCAAAAACCTCCCTATCTCCTGGTTTAAATGCTCTGTTTGACCATTGCTCTCTGGGTGGTAGCTGGATGTTAAACTGGCACTTACCTCCAGCACGCGGCAGAACTCTCTCCAGACTCGAGAAGTAAATTGGGGATCTATATCCAAAACAATGTCCTCCACGATGCCATAATATCTGAACACGTGGTTAAACAAACACTCCGCCGTCTCCCAGGTCGTAGGCAACTTGGCTAAATGTATGAGACGGCAGGCCTTGGAGAATCAATCCACAATGACCAACAGTGTCATACCCTGCGAAGGAGGGAGGTCGGTGATAAAGTCAATTCCCAGATGAGACCACGGGCGCCTGAGGACTGGTAGCAACTCTAACAGCCCTGCAGGTAGCTGACGAGACGCCTTAGACTGAGCACAAACTGTGCAAGAGTTTACCACTGTGAGTACATCCTTACGGAGACCTTTCCACCAATAGCAATTCTCCAGCAGTTCCTGGGTTCTTCTCACTCCTGACCTGAAACGGGGGCACAATGAATACTGTTGATTAAATTCTTGCGCATACAGGAAGGTACAAACTCACGATCCGACGGGCAGTTCACTGGTGGGGTCTCCCTGGACTGTGCTTGCTGGATCTGATCTGAGATCTCCCAGTGGATAGGTCCTACTACACAGTCTGGCGGCAAGATGGTGGAGGGGCTCTCCTCCAACTTCTCTGACTCCCACAGTCGCTGGGAGTGTCTGCTTTTCTGTGTTTTGACCCTGAGCAATAAGACACAGTGAAATCAAAGTGACAAAAGAACATAACCCACCTGGCTTGCCTGGGGTTGAGTCTTCTGGCAGCTCGCAGATACTCCAAGTTCTTATGATCCGTCAGTACCAGGAACGGAAACTTGACCCCCTCCAACCAGTGTCGCCACTCCTCAAAAGCCAATTTCATGGCTAGTAGCTCTCTATCACCGACGTCATAATTACTTTCCGCTGCGCTGAGTTTGTGGGAAAAGAAAGCACACGGGTGCAACTTAGATGGGGAACCCACCCTCTGTGAGAGAACTGCTCCTACGCCTGTGGAAGAGGCGTCTACTTCAAGGATGAACGGGAGATCCGGACTGGGATGAACTAGTGAGAGGTGCAGCCACAGTGCTAAAACCTCAAATGAAGTGTTGGTAGAAGTTGGCAAAGCCAAGGTACTTCTGTAGCCCCTTGACAGAGGAGGGTCTAGGCCAGTCGAGCACAGCCTGCACCTTACTTAGGTCTATGCGAAACCCCCACCTGGTAATTTCGTACCAGAAGACTTTACTGATGGTACATGAAAAGTGCACTTTTACAACTTGACAAAAAGTCGTTTCTCTAACAGATGCTGGAGTACCATACGTACATGCTGCACATGTTGCTCATAAGTGGGTGAATAGATTAAGATATCGTCAATGTATACCACCACCCAATGATCTATCATGTCTCTCAGCACTTCATTTATGAAGGCCTGGAAGACCGAACGGGCATTAGCTAATCCGAAGGGCATGACTAGATACTCATAATGTCCACGGGTGGTCATGAAGGTGGTCTTCCATTCATCCCCCTTGCGAATACGAATAAGATTGTAGGCACTCCTTAAATCGAGCTTTGTGAAGATGGTGACCCCTTCAACTGTTCCAAGGGTGCCGGGACCAGAGGGAGGGGATACTTGTACTTGATGGTGATGGCATTTAATCCCCGATAATCAATACAAGGTCGGAGACCACCGTCCTTCTTTTGTATAAAAAAGAAGCTGGCTGCAGCAGGCGAAGTGGAGGGTTGAATGTACCCCTGTTTAAGGGCCTTCTCCACATACCTCTACAAAGCCTCCGATTTCGGTCTCGAAAAGGGGTAAATCCTACTACGCGGAGGCATGCTGCCAGGCAGCAGGTCGATAGCACAATCCCCTGGACAATGGGGAGGCAGTTCACTCGCTCTGAGTTCCGAGAACACCTGCCCCAAGTCCCTATAGCATGAAGGAACCTCCAACCTGCTTTCCCTGCCGAGACTCTTGACCTGTGTAGCCCTAATCGGGAGTGTAAGACAAGAGGTAAAACACTGGTCTCCCCTCTTGGTTATTTCACCCCGCTTCCACGAGATGGTTGGCTGGTGCTTAACCAACCAAGGATATCCGAGAATGATGTCATGGCGCGGTGCGGGGATGACATAAAATGATATCTGCTCTTCATGCAGCAGACTAGTGCGAAGAGACAATCCCTGCATGTGTTGACGTACCGTCCTTTCTCCCAGTAGATGACCGTCCACAGCTCGAAGGGTGAGAGGATGGTCTGTGACCTTTATGGGGATGCAATGTTTACGAACCATCTCCCGGTTGATAAAATTCCCAGCCGCTCCTGAATCTATTAGGGCTGTCAAAAGAGTAGATCCGGAATCCCAGCTTAACTGTACTTGAACATGCACACACTTGGTATTAATGTCAGGCATGATGGGTACACTCACCTTTTCAGAGCTGATGCCCCCTTAGAGGACAGACCGCACACCGATGCCCCGCTTCCCTGCAATACTAACAGAGGCGTTTCTGCAGGCGCTGATGTCTCTCCTGAGGGGTGAGGTGTGTTCTCCCAAGTTCCATGGACTCTGGGCCCTGCTCCCTGGCCTCAGGGATGAGTTCCTCAAAATGGGGTGAACGGAGAGGCTTGCTCTCCAATAACAAATTGTCCAGGATAATGGAGTGGTGCATAAAGGCGTCCAGACTTAAAGTGGCACCTCGAACGGCCATTTCAGCACACAGTTCGGGTCGAAGCAACTTTTTTAACAATGTTAGAAGAGCAGGTTCGTTCCACCCGCTCCCAGCAGCCACCGTTCTGAACTCCAAGGCATACTCGGCCGCCCTTCGTTTCCCCTGTCGAAGAGAGCAAAGAATTGCATAGGTTTAATAAGCAAAATCCAAAAGGCAGAGTAAGAACACAGTCCGGGGTCGGAAGCCAGTAAATCAGTAATCCAATCAGACAAAGCAGAAGGGTAATGCAAAATCGAAGGTCGTAACACAAACGGGGGTCAAATACCATGTAAATCCAATATCTCATATGTATAACGCTTAGAATCGCAAAAAGAACTGATGAAACCTCGCAGAGATGGTTGAATCTCCTGCACTTACAAAGGTAACAAAGATGGCCGTACTACCGGAAGTGCCAGTTAGAACTCGGGCGATGGATCCCTCTGGTGTTGTGGCGTGGATTCACCTGCTGTTGTGACAGGTTGACGTATTGGACCTTCCATTGCACCCTTCCCTGCCTAGCACCAATATTCTTAAGCATCAAGAAAAAGAAAAAAAATACATCTGATGTCCCAATGTACTTACCCAATAACAGAAAACATTATTCTCCAAATAATTAAAACAAAGAAAGTGTTATAAATATAAGTACTACTCATGCTTTAAAAAACTCAAAAACTAAGTCAAACTATTATGAGAGAGATATTACCCCCTGTAAAGGTGAAGACACATCTTACAGATACGGCGGGACACATCATCAGTGATGTAACCTGGGGTCATAGGGTGTTTTGGGTCTTTCAACATCAGACATCCTAGTCCAGGTGACCCTGCCATAGGTTGATCAGGCCCTGGCCTGTGTCCCAGCAGCGTTTGCCCACGGTTCTGCCTTCTTGATCCAAAGCCACCTACTGGCTTTTTTCTGCGGCTTTAGTTGCGGATCTGATTGCCTTCCTCTTTGCCTGACCAATGATACACATCAGTGTAAAAACCCTGCAGAGGGGTCATCCTGCAAAACCTCTGAAGCCAACCACCAGAGGCTCACAGCAAGTTTGCCAGCCTTGCTTCCTGCATTCATCCACCAGCTCCTGGTACTTGGCATGCTTCCTCTCATTTGGCTCCTTCATGCATTCTTCCCAGGGAACTGTGAGCTCTATCATGATCAGTTGCTTGGGGGAATCCGAAATTATGATCATGTCTGGTCAAAGCCGTGTTGTTATTCTAGCTAGGAACATCAGCTGTCTGCCAAGATCCACTTCCAGCTTCTAGTCTAGTCCTGTGATGGTGCCCGGGGATTTTCTCCAGCTTTGTGGAACATGATGGACTTCGGGTTATGGTAGCCCTTGACAGTGCTAATGACAGTGGCTATACTCTCAACAACAGCCCGTAATACCTGGTCGTGGTGCCAGTGATAATGCCTGTCCCCAAGGGCTTTTGGGCAGCTGCTAAGCAAGTGTTCCAGGGATCCCCTTCCTGTACAGAGGGGGCAGGTTGGAGTTTCACATTTAGCCCAGCCATGGAGGTTTGCTGTACTAGGTATTACATCATGGACAGCTTGGACTAGGAACCTGATCCGATGGAAGTCTGCTTTCCAAATATTGGACCAGGTGATCTTCCTCTGCAACACATTTTCCATTTAGTCCAAGATCCTTGTCGTCCCAGTCCCACCATTCTGCTAGCTTGGGCTTCCTCCATGCCTGCCGTACTTCCTCCTGAATGAGGTGCTGATGCTCTTTGCCTCGAGCTTTAGCCACCCTAGCTACTGGTATGTAACCAATCCCTGCAAACCCTGCTGCTATTGGGCCCACCAGCACCTTCTGCCTCAGGATTCCGTCACGTCCAGGAATTTGGCATTTCCGTCATTTCCGGGGGATGTATTAGTGGGGACAGTGTACTATTATTTTATTGATTGATAAGTTGGGTGTTACTATTTCTGGGCGATGTATTGGTGGGAACATTGTACCATTTGAAGGGGTAATTATTATAATGATATCCTAGCTATTAAATGTCATAAAGGTCAGAGTTGGTCTGCCATCAAGCAACTGTAGGATTTGCTAATTATCACAAGGTATATTCTGGTCATGGGAACAGTGTACTATTGTTTTATTGATTGATAAAATGGGGTGTTACTATTTCCAGATGGGTGTATTGGTGGAAACAGTGCACCACTGAAGAGGTAATTATCATAATGATATCCTAGATAAATGTCATAAAGGTCAGAGTTGGTCTGCCATAATTTGCTAATTATTTGCTAATTATCCTCCTGTACATCCTGGTCATGGGAACAGTGTACTATTGACAGCACTTTAACTTCTATAACTGTCAAAGTGATAATTGAACATATGGGCACTCCTTCTGTCACACACACACACACACACACTCACCTCTGACCCCTCACAGAAAGGTTGACAGCTTACAGAGAGCTATTGTCAAAAAAGTAGGTAAAAGAGTAAATGATGCGAAAATCAAAAACTGGTTGGCCGAACAGGATGCGATGCATACATGTTACATAAACCAGAAACCTCAAACTTCAAGTCTTCGTAAAAGACAGTGACGAACAATGGCAAGTGTTGATATGACCAACATATCGCAGAACAACAAAGGCGCAAAATTTAAGTTAACATGTATAGATATTTTATCCAAGTGTGCCTGGGTACGCGTGTTGCACAACAAGTCTGGGTCTGAGGTGACCAAGGCTTTCAAATCCATCCTGAGCAAGGGTAGAGTCCCTCAGAAACTGCAAACTGATCATGGAAAAGAGTTTTTTAATAAAACCTTTCAAACTTTAATAAAAACACATGACATCGTTCACTTTGCTATGGGTGCGTGGCAAATGGCATCTGTATGCGAAAGGTTTAACAGAACGCTCAAAACAAAGATGTGGCGAAATTTTACCGCCTTCAACACGAGAAAATATGTAGATGTTGTGCAGGATATGGTCAACACGTACAACCGCAAGTATCATTCCAGCATCAAAATGAAATTATTTGAGGTCACCAAAACAAACTCCTTCCAAGTATTTAAAACTCTATATGGCCAATCTTGCCCCACATTAAAGAAAACGTGTTTCAAGTTTAAAGTCGGCGACGTCGTTAGAATTTCACGTTTAAAAGGAAATTTTGAAAATGGTTACAAGCAAAACTATACGGATGAATATTTCACCATTTTGGAAAGGATACCGAGAGACCCTCTTGTTTATAAAGTACAAGACTACGATGGTGAAAACATTAAGGGGACATTTTATGAGCCTGAGCTGCAAAAGATTGTCGTTGGAGAAGACAGGACCTTTAAAATTGAGAAAATCGTGGATGAAAAGACCAAAAATCGGAAAAAAGTTTTGTCTCATCAAATGGGTGGGATGGCCCGATAAATTTAATTCTTGAGTTCCGGCTGAAGATGTGGTTAACATAGAGCTTGATAAGGAACATCCCAATCAGAACTGAGTCATATAATCATTTAACCACGGAAGAGTCTGGATTCTACGTGACACCCCCAAGCAATGCGTCATTAGGAATTTATCCTAAAAACAAGATCGTTTTTCGTGGCCGGGAATGGTGAAGACTATCTCGATTTAAATAATACATATCTGCACCTAAAATGTAAAATCACTAACCCTGACGGTACTAACATAGCCAACAATGCTAAAGTCGAAGTGATCAACTATCCGATAGCAACACTTTTCTCTCAAGTGGACGTCATGCTCGGAGATTGTTTAATCTCTCAATTGAGCGGTACCTATCCGTATTGTGCAATATTTGAATGTCTGCTCAACTATGGAAAAGACACGTTGGAAACACAATGTTCTGCCAAGATGTTGTTTAAGGATACATCAGGATATATGGATGTAGCAGACCCCAACGGCTGGAATGACATCCTTAAACAGAGGGCCAGATTCAGTGCTGAACCTTTGACCTGCTCGGACACATCCACTCAGATATTTTCTTTCAGGATGAAATGCTGCTGAATGGTGTTGATATGAGGATTAAACTGACTCACAGTAAAGATGAATTTTGGTTGATGAAGGAAGGAAATTTAAACTTTGTTTTGAAAATCCTCCGCGCTTCTCTTTTTGTAAAAAAAAAGTCTCGGTGGCTCTCGCGATCAAACTCAGCCATGGACAGACATTGCTGAATGCAACAGCCAAATACCCTCTAGAGAGACTATGCATGAAAATCTTCAGTCTGGCTGTGGGTAGTCAAATATGTTTGCAAGAGAACCTTTTCTTTTACCAAAAACATTTTTTTTTCGGATTAGTAGATAATGAAGCCTTCAGCGGTACTTATAATAAAAACCTGTTTAATTTTAAACACTATGATACAGAGTTTGTAGATCTCTATGTCGACTCTACACAATACCCAGCAAAACCTTTTCAACCTGTTTTTCAGACCGGTAATGTGGTTCGTTAATTCTACACGTTAATTTTAGCTTCAGGAAAACAGTTAAAAGATCAAGTGCTGGTGGTCAACAGAAATGAATATTCTAACAGGTATTCTTCTCAATCCTGATGATGACTGTGGCCAACATTTAATAAAGTCAGGGAATATGCAATTGAAACTCGACAGGCATTTCCGAGAACCATAAATCTGATTGTGTATGCCAGCTTCGACAGCATCCTCAAAATAAACAACCGCAGAAACGTGCTGATTGATTACCAGTAAAATCAATAGACACTGGACAACTTACCGAAGCTATGAGAAGCTGTCGTATGGATGAAATATATCAAGGAGTGATGGCCTGCGACGAGTTACCGCAACACGAACTGGGACAGTTTCCCGCTTTATTTATAGTGAACAAACATTCCAAACACTGGCTTGCTTTATGTCTTAAAAATGGAACGTATGGAAACCCTCCGGACCACAAACTCTTTCCTACCTTGATTCTTTCTTTTTTAAAAACTAGCTGTCACACAATAAAATATAACCCTCTACAAGTTCAGAATCATACCTCAGTATGCTGCGGGCAACATTGTGTCTTTTTTCTTGTATCAAAGAGCTAAAGGATTCTTGTTTGATCACATTATGACTATGTATAACTATGATTTAAAAAGAAACAATGATATCGTTGTATCTTTTCTTAAAAAATTATACCCAAGAATAAACAAGTAGATTTCGTAGATTTCAGTGCATGCAGTGCGCTTACTCTTTCGATACATTTCTATCATGTGTAGTGTAATATTAAATCACGACGTCTGACATGAAAAATTGTTGAAATGTAAACATAACTTTATTGAAATAAAGCTGTGAAAAATCCGGTTCAAACTGGTGAAATAATAACATCACAGAACCAAATCCAGAGAGATAAAAAGGGCTTCCACTTGAAAACCAAATTAAAACAGAAACGGTTCAGAGTTGTGTATGATAAGCGTGTTTTATTTCCTGATTTCTCAACTCTCCCTTACTGTTATTGAAACTGTGATTTAAATTTCTTAGTGGCAAATATGAATGTAATTAGTTTTGATCCCAGGCTACAATTACCTTTTTCTTGTATAGTTTGTGGATATAGCAATTGTGGTAAATCATTTTTTGTCAAAATGCTACTGGAAAAATGTGAGGATGTATTTTCTAAACGTCCTGAGAATATTGTGTGGTGTTACACTTGTTGGCATCCTCTGTATGATGAAATCTTAAAGGAAATAAATGTAAATTTTATACACGGCTCCAGAAAAACTCCAGAGGACTGTTGTCCGTCAAAGCCGAAAACGGAGGTATTTCAACATGTGTACTTTTCGATACTTGTTTGGATGTAAGATAATGTGAAATTATCCAATTCTGACTTGGTACACTCTGTAGATAGACAGTATAATAAAGTCATTCTATTAAAAAATGTTCAGACTCCTTTTCCGGGAAGTGTGAGGGAGCTTGTTGCTTCTCTTCTTTGTCTTTTTGGATCTTCCGATGACTGGGGATACCTTGCGTCTTTTATGCGTGGTGACTATGTGTCGTTGACCTGGAAGACCTACAGTTATTTTACATCTAATCACAGCCAAACCCGATCCATCTTGAGTCTGAGTTTGTGCTTTTGTAACAATATTACTAATGACGTCACCAACTATCCCTTTAGCCGCGTATTTTAAATAACGTTTTGCTATATGGAAAGCCCTTTTTAGAAACGGGACAACCATCATAAAAAGCCCCCTGACCAGGCCCCCTAGGCCTGCACCGTACATTGTCGGGACTCTGTAATAACCGGGTATTCTATTCCCTGCCTATTGTACGTAATAGTCCACATAGTTTCGCGGATCCGCATACATTCTGTTGATCGTATCCTTTTTAAAGAAGGAAAGGTGATGGTGAGAGGAACGTAATGCGGCTTGTCATATGAGATCCACTGTATGTATGCATCTTAGTAACGGTACAAAGCTATCTCAGACTTGTTGATGCTCGATAATATCCATATATACATACATTGTGAATGCCGGCGTGAATGTCAGTAGGATAAGACCCTTCTGGTTTCTTAGAAGTTAAAACCGCCTCCTAGAGGGCTTTTGTCCAAATCTGCAGTTTCTTTCTCTCTTTTCCTTTATTCCCATTTCTCTATTATTCTTAACTGTTATGTGAACATTTCTCTTAATTTCCCTATTACCTTCTCTGTGTTCTTTATATTCTCTTATTTCTCTTTTTATCTTATCTTCTATATTTTCATTTCACTTTTTATCCTTTTTCCTTTTCTTACTCTTATGATATTTCCTCCCTTTTAACCAAATTTAAAATGGAGCAGCACTTCAAACAACAACACAGCATGGCCACACAAAAAAGTCCAGACAGCAACACAACCGCTCCAACAAACAGACCAACTCCCAAGCATGAGAGAAACACTCACCGTATGAACCGGCATGGCACGTAGAAGCCTTCGGCAATCCCACAGGCCACAACATGTTCTAAGTTCATGACATCAAAGTTTTGTTGTTAATTAAATAGCGATGATGTGAAGATGATGAAGGAAACTGCACTGACATCGTTTTACTACCTGTAAGATGTACAAGAACAGGATCAAATCAAGCAACAAGAGAGAGTATTTGAGCCAATATGATACTCCTCTGAATAACCACTATATATTCCTGCTTATATAGGCTGGTATAAGAGGGCTTTGTCCTCACAAGATCTCTTCTCTTCAATACCAAGAAAGAGGCTCTTGTATGGTGTAATCTTGCCATTTGGACCAGGGGCCCCTATAGAAGAGAGTATATTTCTATGTTTATATGTAACAGTGCAATGCAATATGTACAGTGGTGCTTGAAAGTTGGTGAACCTGTTACGGTTTGCCATATTAAAAAGCAGGCGAACCGAGAAAATAAAAATATAGGGTTTTAGGACCCAATTGCAGTTTGCTTCAGATGGAAATGGTGAACCAAAATATAATTAAAATAAAAGAAAATAAATGTTCACCAAAAGAAAAAAATTAAAAAATTAAGAAAAAGGACTTCAGTGGCTGATGATAGAACCCAGGGCAGATGCGTCATGACTTTTTAATCCGAACGCGCCACTCAGCAATTGAAGAAAAAGAAACTTAACTTAAGAAAACCTAATTTAAGGAAACTCCGCAAGCGCTCAGCACCCCTAAGCTGAGATGCGCTTACGGTATGGCTCCACTTTGCTAATGGTGCAAGCGGGTCTGCGCCTGCATAGCGCAACAGAACCCGAGCGGAGCGTTTGCGAAAGTGACTCACATGAGGAGCATGAGGCTGAAGCGAAGCGAAAAGACGAGACTGATAAGCAGCACTGCATCCTTTCCAGACATGATCATGAGGGGAATGTTTTATCCCCCCCGATTGCGAAGGAGGAAGGTTGATGGCGCGAAAGGGAGGAGGCGAAGCGTTTTTCACACAAGTACTAAAAGTAGATAAACAGAACCCAGTTAAACAAATGAGACAAAATATTATACTTGGTCACTTACTTATTGAGGAAAATGATCCAATATTACATAGTAGTGAGTGGCAAAAGTATGTGAACCTCTAGGATTGGCAGTTAATTTGAAGGTGAAATTAGAGTCAGGTGTTTTCAATCAATGGGATGACAATCAAGTGTGAGTGGGCACCCTGTTTTATTTAAAGAACAGGGATCTATCAAAGTCTGCTCTTCACAACACGTTTGTGGAAGTGTGTCATGGCACGAACAAAGGAGATTTCTGAGGACCTTTCTGGAAAAGGTTACAAAACCATCTCTATAGAGTTTGGACTCCACCAATCCACAGTCAGACAGATTGTGTACAAATGAAGAAAATTTAAGACCATTGTTACACTCCCCTGGAGTGGACCAACAAAGATATCTCCATGAGCAAGGCGTGTAATAATTGGCGAGGACACAAAGGCCTCTCTCATATTGGCTAATGTTGATGTTCATGAGTCCAAAAGAACAATGAACATGCCGTCAAAAGAACAATGAACACCAATGGTCTGTATGGCAGGGTTGCAAGGAGAAAGCGACTGCTCTTCAAAAAGAACATTGCTTTTCGTCTGCAGTTTGCTAAAGATCACATAGACAAGCCAGAAGGCTACAGGAAGAATGTTTTGTGGATGAATGAGACCAAAATGGAACTTTTTGGTTTAAAAGAAAAGCAAATATGTTTGGAGAAAGGAAAACACTCCATTCCAGATAAGAACCTTATCCCATCTGTGAAACATGGTGGTGGTAGCATCATGGTTTGGATCTGTTTTGCTGCATCTGGGCCAGGACGGCTTACCATAATTGAAGGAACAATGAGTTCTGAATTATATCAGCGAATTCTAAAGGAAAATGTCAGGACATCTGTCCATGAACTGAATCTCAAGAGAAGGTGGGTCATGCAGCAAAAATAATGACTCTAAGCACACAAGTCGTTCTACCAAAGAACGGTTAAAGAAGGATAAAGTTCATGCTTAAGAATGGCTAAGTCAAAGTCCTGACCTTAATCCAATGAAAATGTTGTGGAAGGACCTGAACCAGCAAGTTAATTGAAGAACCCACAACATCCCAGAGTGTGAAGCTGGTTCTGTACTGGAGGAGGGCTACTAGTACTTTTTCCACTCACTAATATTTAATATTGGAGGTTTTTGCTCATAAATAAATGACCAAGTATAAATATTTTTTGTCTCATTTTGTTTTACCTCAGTTCTCATTTTCACACAGTTCTAAAGTAGATGACTCTAATGATGTTTTGTCATATTTTATGCAGAAATATTACAAATTCTAAAGGTTTCACAACTTTCTACTCACCACTGTATTTTATTATATTATTATAAGCACATGCAAGAAGACCTGAATCAAATGTGGGCACCCTAAATATTTACATGTGAACTAGGTAATTGTGCACCAGCCTCAGGTTTTAGGGTAGGTGTAACAACCTTTTTTCTTGCAACATTGGGTCCAACTAATAAAGCCTGTTTTATCTGAATTAAGTAAAAGAAATTAAAATTTTTATTTTACATTATTTGATTTATTAATTTATACAAGCCTCAATTGTATGATTTAAGGAGTCATGTGGCTTGGCTGATATGTACAACTGTTCCTATCATCTGCATAGAAGTGTGAAAATAATATTATTCACTTGTCACTTTCTTATCTGATTAAGCCTTGACAGGTTGCAGGAGAGCCGGTGCCTACCTGGCCAACATATGTGCATGGCATGACAACCTAGATAAGCAAATCCATCGAAGGTGCCACACCTACACTCATAACACATTCACACACTAGAGCCACGTTTAAACATATAAATTACCGAATGCCATGTCTTTGTACTACAGGATGTAAGCAGAGTACCATAAACCACGCGGACAATGGAGGACCTGCAAACTCCACCCGAAAAGGTCCCAGACCGCTCACCTGGGGATCAAACCAAGACCTTGCTGTGAAGAGACAAAGCTAGTCACCGCTTTACATCCACTCAACTAATATCAGGTTTACAAATACTTGAGCCGAGTGGGAAGCATGTTCAGAGAAAATAATAGCGGACTCAGCACAGCCAATTTAGGACACCATACTTCCCTGATGAGAGCTCGGATGCAATAGTGATTATATACATAAACTTGGTAATACTTTTCAGTAGGATCTAACCAGAAAGTGCCAGTTTCATTAACACCTACGGTGTATTTCTAACATATTCACGTGAAAATATCATGATTCTACATTGTCACATCGTGCACTTAAATCTAATTTAACAAGAAAAGAAATGCCTCAATTATTCGATGAACATTAATAAATGCACTAATTATGCTGTTTTCATTCTATGATGGGCCTAAATTCTGCTGAAATGTCGTACTTTGAATGTAACTACCAGATGCTGGCACAACTTATTTCTATAAATTCTTGTAAGGAACTATAGATTTGAATTGTGAGAATAGACAGCTGACCCTAGGGTGAATGTTAGATTTTTTTAATCAGAGTTTCTACTGTCACTTTAAAGGATTTGGGTCCATATAAACTAAGGAATGTAATTTGAAACTTACACTCGATTTGCAAAAATAAAAACTAAAGCACCCAAATACAAAATGTTTGAGCTGCAAACTCGCATGCATTTATTGTGGAAGCTATATTTAAACAATCACAGGTGGTGGTCTGATTAGACACTGGATCTTGCCACAAGAGGTTCTAAAAGTGCGTCCCCTGCTGCCCTATAACAAGGCTCTCAGAGCTAGTTTTTTGGGTGATGTGCTCTTTGTGAGAGATTGTTGACTGCTATACAATGCTCCTTGACCCATTTGGGCCCCAGCCTGGGCCTGTAGACCCCGCACACTCATAGTTGCTGAAGTTGGCATCCCAGCTTGTCCCATAAATGCATGATTGGGAATAAATCTTGATGGAACAGGCCAATCTGGTTGCAATCTGGTGGGAGGCATTCCCTGGGAAACCTTGCTGAGTGTCGACGAGCATTTTTCTGATAAAATGGTGATGTGGAAAACCTACCATAAGAGTTAACACCGCACCAGCAGTTGGGGCAGTGTGTCACTCCATATAAAGGCAGGATGAAGCGCTCACCATGAGGTCTTCATACTCCTAACCAGGCATCGAACCGATCCCAAACAGAACCTGAACTGTGCAAACTGTTTTACAAGAACAAGAGGCATGTGTTGCGTCAACAATCTCTCACAAGAGGTATGCTAACCCAAAAGTATCATTTTATATACAGTGGGGGAAGCCTTTTCACACTTTTTCCATTTTTTGCTTGTGGCAAGATCCAGTGTCTAATCAGACCATACCTGTAATCAATTTATATATCTGCCTGAGACATAATGGCATGTCGAGTTTGCAGCAATCCAACATTTCTTTCTGAGTGCGTTATCTGGTGAGTTTTTTGTCATTGAGCCTAATAAACAGTGGCTCTATAATAAATGTATTAATTCTATAAGTTTATGTGTAGGAATTGGATCTAGTAAACACAATGTGAAATTGGATTTATAGCTAGTTAAACAGACGTTTACACTAGTGCTGCATCTGGAAGATTGTTGAATAGCTTGGAGTTGCATTGAGCATTGTCTTTTATGCTGAATCTTGTCATTAAAGAAATGCATGAAACCTCTTGACAGCGTGGGCTCTTGGGCTTCTCGGTTATGCAGATAGGCGGTCGCATAACCACAGATGTTTTCCGGGCCGTGTCTTCATTTGACTCAGTATTCAGCGTACTTCCCAGTTTAGGCTGCGGGCGATTCACGGTTCTCGAAGATTGCGTTTGCGCACACTCGAATCTTTACTCTGGCCACAAGTCTGACGCGAACTTTATACATGTAGCAAACTAAGACTACACTTTAATTGGATTAATTTTTAATTAAACTTTGTTAATTAAAATATATATTAATTAATTAAGAAATACGAGGCACCACCAAATCGATTAATGATAAATATAAATAATTCACTGGCCGATCTGGAAACCAGGAAAAAGAAACAACATCCTTGATCAGCCTAGTTCTGAATAGTGAATTCCAAGTAGTTTTCTCGACCTTTGAATGAATGAATGAGCTCTCAAACCAGGCGGTAATTCAAAGGCTTATAAACAAGTTTATTAACTACAACCAGCAAATACAACAGTTTATCATCAGTACTAACGAGTGATCACAGAGTTAAAATCCTAAAATGACGATGAACCTGTATCTATCACAGTATGGAGAACAGGGAATAATGGCAAGCGTAACCTATCAGTATAAAATCGGAAACCAGGTGGCTCTATGTAACTATCGGTCCCGCGTAATAATTACTAACGTTGCAATGCACTGGTAACCTTAATTACGTTGAGTGGTGGATCGTAATGTTTAAATTTACTTAGGCGTGAATAAGTCTATGCTGAGCGTGGTTGTTAGCTTAAAAAACGCAAAGTACGATAAGATCAGGGACCCAGACAGCCCAACAGTTGGTACTTGCCGATTGCTTTGTGGAGGCTCACGCGAAGGGATGGAACGAAACCGGGCCTCCTGCCTGTCGTCCATGTCACACATGTACTGAAGCTGGTAAAATCTTCAGATTCTGATGCTCCTTCTGGTGGACTGTAAGATCTTGGCTATAGTCCTCCTGTCCCGTGTCTCGGTCCGTGTCTTCGTCCGTTGGATCACAGTTGGGTGAGGGCCTCACTCCGGTTTGGCTTGTTGCCCCGCTGTTGGTGATCAGGTTCCCTGACCTCGACTTGCGGGCGTGCGACTCGGATTCTATTTGGCCCGATAAAGGTGGTCCGAGCACGTTCTAGCACCACGTGCTTCAACAAAACTCTGAAAACCTTTGATGGCAGCAAAAATGGTCGAGCGTAGAGTCTGGTTGGTCCTTTTAACTATCTTCTAGTCAGCGAACCGAACTACTTAAGACTGCTGTCCGGAAACTTTAAGTAAACCGAAAACTTAGTGAATGAATAATCAAACGTTTACAAAAAAGGAAAAACATAAAGCACATAAGACACAAGGACTACACCTATTTTGAAGCTAGCTTAGCTTCCTGTCGTCCCGGTTGCTTTTGATGTTCCAGCTCAGGGGCGGCTGGAAGCGGAACATAAGGAGTTGCCCTTACTTAGCAATGTAGACGTAGCTTGACTCTCAGTAAAGCTCTCCTATCGGCTGTTGCCTTATTTCCCATAAGCACAGACTCCTCTAACTTGGATTAAATAAATTCCTACTTATCTCAAGAGATGAAAATTTATCACACAATAACCCAAAATCCTCAATTCCAAGTTTAGATGCAGACTCGTTTTTGTAAGGTTCAGATGAATCAAAAGCACCTTGAATTGATAACTTCGAACATCGTTAAAGCATTCTAACTACAGCGGCAGGCACTTTACTATACTTTTAACTAACATCCTATATTAATACAAGCTTGTAGGAAACGTACATGTATACTTCATGTTTGTTTGCACAAATTTTAAAAACCCTATCGTCGAACACAGGCAAAAGCTGTTATTTCTAATATATCGGACTAACCAGATAACTAAATATCCAACAAAAAGATCTTATACTAAAACATCAATCAATAGATATTAAGATACATAAATTCAGTTCTACATAACATATTATAATATGTAATGTGTGTGGATTAAAAGAATATCCTTGAACACTCTTTGTCTGAAATCATTTAATGTATATAGCATGTTTGGGACTTCTATGATCCAAATATTTATTTGTTTATGTAATGAAAAGGTCGCTTGGGAAGATAACCTGTTCCCAGAAAGAGTTGAATACAAATTAAGTGTTGTCCTCTTTTATAACAAAAGCTTAGTTTTCTTGGTTTTTTAAAGAGGGAAGGGCCATAGTCTTCTTGAACCGTTTCTTGATGTCGTCAAATCTCCCGGGTGCCTTTCTGGCGCCAGGCTTGGTGATAAGGTTTGCAGAGAGGCTGTGATGACCGAGTTCAACTATTGGGGAAAGAAAGTCTTAATTTTGCAAAAGTCAGAAACAATTAAGAAGCTTGGTTGGCCTTGAATGTTGAAACCGCCCATTCAAAATTAGCACATGGGCTTAGTTATGATTGGAGATGTCCAAAGGGGTTGTATGTCGGTTTGGAAGAGTTAACCGTTGGAAGTCAAAGGTGGGGGTTAAGATCGCTGGTCCAGATTTAGGGCCTTCTTGAATCAAGTGTTGTAAAGTTACGACTTGGGTGGAAGAAGGTAAAAGAGAGGGAGATACAGCGATCACGCTACCTACACACGCTTCAATAAACTGGAAAGCCTAAGATATACGAATGGGGGGTGGTCGAGCGAAAAGAGATCTTTTGGCTAGTTGGTCTTTTTCACTATTTCTTTAGCTTAATTTCCTAATTTGGCACTACCGAACTACTAAGACTGCTGGACAAGGAAAAACTTAACTAAACTTAACACAAAAGAAAAACCTACACCAAAAACTCTTACAAAGAAAAACTAAAGAAAAAATGATTACTTACACAAAGGAACAAGAACTAACGCTGCTAGCCTGCTCCAAAGTTGTGTACAGGCTCTGATGTACCGATCAGGGTGTTGAGGGGCAGGGGTTTTGTCCCTGGATCGGCCATAGAAGTTGACTCGGTATCAGTCCCTCCTCTCGTTGGGCACGTCCCTTATTTTTCACGTATGGTTGGTAAATGCACCGATACAGAGGCATAAATTTGGATTAATACATATTTACATATCTGGGAAAAAAAAAATCATCTAAGTGTATGCACCTAAAACAGAAATCCTCAAGTTACAAGTTTACTTGCAGGATTCAGTTACTAGTTCCCGATTGTCGATAGCACCTGAATCTACAAACTATGACATAATTAAAGCATTCCTAACCTAAGCCATACATTGGCTATTTTCGACAAAGCAATGAGATGATTAATACCAGATGTAGAATACATACATTCTTAATAACAACTTCATTTCTGGTCCTCTATCCGTGTAAATATAGTGCTGCAAAGTAGTTCGGCCCCTTGAAAACTTTTCAACCTTTTTCCACATTCCAGCTTTAAACATAAGCATCTGAATGTATTTTTTTGTGAAGAATCAAACAACATGGACACAATCATGAAGTGGATGAAATTTATTGGATATTTTTAAACTTTTTTTAGAATATTAGAAAATTTGGGGCTGCAAAATTTATTCGCCCCCTTGCGTTAATACTTTGTAATTGCACCTTTTGGGCTGCGACTACATCTGCAAGTCCGCTGTGGGGTTATGTCTCTATCAGTTTTGCACATCAAGAGACTGAAATTTTGCCCATTCTTTCCTTGCAAAACAGCTCGAGCTCAGTGAGGTTTGGATGGAAAGCGTTTTGTGAACAGCAGTTTCAGCCTTCCACAGATTCCCGATTGGATTCATGTCTGGACTTTGACTTGGGCCATTCTAAACACCGTGGATACGTTTATTTGTTTATTTGTGTGTGCAGGGTGATTATCTGTGTTGCTTTTATGCCACACATGACGTTTTGCATTGTGGCCAAAAAGTTCGATTTTGGGTTTCATCTGAACCAGAGCACCTCTTCCACATGTTTGGTGTGTCTCCCAGGTGGATTGTTGGCAATTTAAACAAGACTTTTTTGGATAATCTTTGAGAGATTGCTTTCTTCTTGCCCTCTGCATTAAAGGCCAGAATTGGTGCAGTTTTTACGACTAATTTGTTTGTCCTATGGACAGAAGTCGCCCACCTCACTGTAGATCTCTGGCAGGTTTCATCCGAGTTTCATGGGCCTCTGTCGGCATCTCTATCAGTCTTCTCCTGTTTGAGCTGAAAGTTTAGAGGGACAATACATGAGAAATCAGTGACATGCTAATATTGATTATATATAATGGTGTACGAAGAATATCCCTGATCAAATTCCTGTAGGTAAGAGACAGGGTGGGTGTTGGGTGTTTTGACACATTTATGAAGCATTCTCATGTGGTTTCTATTGATTGTCCTATGCAGATGTAATCTATTTTCCCACAAAATATGTTTTTTCATACTACTATTAAGAATATGTCTTTAAATAAAGGCGAGGTCCCCCGGGGCGTAATTTGCCCAGGCTGTCCTTTCCTGACTCCTACCTGTCTGGAACACGTGTGTCTTAAAAGTGGATATTTGGGAAGCATCTTTGTTTTTTTCTTCGCAAAGTTAGGCCAGACCTTTCCGTCCTAGAAAGGGGGAGTCCTGGGGTAGACCATTGGCTTAGATTACGATGGGAATGCAGGGTTATCTGACAGCTTTGCCAGATCCTCAAAGGTTGGTTGTCGTGGCCATCAATCTGTGAAGACCATGTGGAATAAAGAATAAACCATAAAGAATAACCAGAGCTCGAATGGCGGTCAATCCAGCTATTGAGGCTACAACAGCATGCCATTCCTTTAAGCAACATTAAATACCTCTAATTTTCTGTGTTGCTACTTATGTTCTATAATCTAAGCTGTTTGCTTTAAGATATAACTATGATCATTATATCATGGAGCTAGCATTTTTCCTTAATGCATTTTATCCTAGTAGGAGCAACTTTTTCCAAACAGACATTCTATCTGGTGTGTTACATGCTCAAGCTGATCAGGCTCTGTAGCTGTTTTGAATATTAAGTCTGGTCTGCTTAAAAAAACGCAGCTGAATTAGGAGATGTAATAATGCACTTGGTGTGAGGCATTAGGCAGATTTTATTAGTTACAGTTACAAGCTGATATACTAAGAGACAGTGAAATTTCTTTGTGAGAAAACAATGAGCTAAGCTACATCGATACTAAATGTTAATATTAAATATTATTAAACATTAAAAGGTATGATTACAGTGGTGGGTTGGTCCCATCACATTCTGAGTGATACCCATGGATTCTAAAACTGACTCAAACACAGTTGTAAGTGGACCTTGCTCATTTTCAAAGTGATTATTAAAGTCTCCCACAATTAAAGCCTTATCTGTTGAATGTACTAAGTAGGGAAAAAATATGCAAATTCCTGAAGAATCTCTGCATAAGGACCCAGAGTGCGGGAAATGGTGATAAGCTGAAAAAAGTATGACTTAGACCTTGATGATGACCAATCAGTCACATTAAGAATCAGTAATCAAACGAATTAACCTTGTTAGGGGACTTAGCAGTAGCCTAATTATTTGTCCTCCCCCATGACCATTAAAACAAGGGTTTTGAATATAATTATATCTAGGAGGGGAAGAAGGGATCTTACTAGTAAGGGATATTTTTAAGAGATCTAATATTAAGTAATCATAGTTTCAGTTTAAGGTTGTTATTTTTATGGGAGCTAGCATGAACTCTGGGTGATGATGCATGGCTACCAGCAGACAGTTTGTTTAGCCTGTTTGTCTGCTCCCTGAACCAGGCTCTGGATAGTTAGGCTTGGAAAAACAGGACAACAAGACATCTACACCAAGTGTAAAAGCAAAAAATTGATACAATGTGGGAGAAAATACATAACAAAAGTTGGCTGATAGCCCTCTGATAATTTGCAAAGAGGATGGAGAATGCATTCAGAAGTCAGAAATTCTAGTCTAATTTCAATTTAATTCTCATTAAATGTAATCAGTTTGTTGATTTCATTCACTTCCTTGTTGAGAGATGGAACGTTACCCAGTAAAATGCTTGGAAGTGGAAAAATAAAATACCTTTTTAATTACAAGCACAGCACAATGTCCTCTCCTTTTGTTGTTCTTTTTTTGCTGCAGTGACTGTAAACAAAGCATCAGTGGAACTGTAAATAGACTGTTGGTCACAAAAAACAGTGAAAAGGGGCAGTGGTATTTGAGGAAGCTTAATGTTTTTTATCTGAAGCTAACATTTTTTAACCACAATGACCAATTAAATCCAGTTTTCATTTTAAAGTCACATCCCGAATACAGATGCGAATACAGAATACACTTTACGCCGAGCGCTTTCGGCTTTAGTTTTTTTACTCATCCTGTTTATTTTTGCCTGCCACAGCGCTTTAAAGTACGCACATGGCCTGGTCTCTCCTCCTATCATTTTATATATGAAAGAGTGGTTTTGTTTCTGAGTCCGCTCCAAACGGCGCTTGTTTTTCTTTTTTATATTTCCTTTTTCACCTCACACCTATCCAGCCAGCTCGTGGCGAGACGTTAGAGCAACAGACCCTGTCGTGAGCAACCACAGTTCGACCCCTAGCTGATAGACAGCTTTGTTTTCGGTTTTCTTTGGTTTAGTTCCGTTTTTATTCATTTAGACTTTTGGTTCACTATTTCCATCTGGCGCTAACTGCATATTGGGTCCATAAAACCCTTTTACTTTTGTTTTCATGGTTTGCCAGCTTTTAATTATGGTGAATTGTAACCCAGATATATCCAACATTCCGGTTCTTAATGGTAACAAGAGAAAGCTAGCAGGTATTTTGATCTATAAAGACCATATAAGTGTTGAAACATACAAACTGGAATTGCTACAGTAATAAAACACAGAATATGCACTACAGAGCATTATTCTGCAACAAAAATAGCCGTCTTAAATGGTAATCTCTATTTTAGAATCCGACATAAGTCTCTCCAAAATCAAATGGAATAATTATTCAATTCAAGAAAAAGGAATAGAGTAATTCAAGTAAAATTAATAATCCACTCTGACACATGGAGAAAAAGAGTATAATATTAGGAACCACGCAGTTCCGTGGCCCGACACTGTGGCGTACAGTTTATTGTGGCGGTATGGTAAATGTACTGGAATTAAGACAGCAAGCCCTGGCATGTATGTGCCATGTAATATTGGTGCTGGTTACTCCTGACTAGAGGCACCTTCTCGTTCAAGTATTTAAGGTTCTTTGAGTGTGGAGTCTTTCATAACAACTTTGACTTTGTCTTTGACGTTGTCTAGCTTTGCCACTGGTATTTTGTAGAGCTCTAGCGTGAGGTGTTCCTTTGCAGGGGGATGCAGGTAGGGCATCCCTGAGGTAATAGGGTTTATTAAAGTCAGATTGCATTGCGAATGGCTCTTTATTTTTGCCATGCTTCGAGCATTTTTCCTGCTGAGGAAAATGCATGAGCTTCTGCTCTGATCTACTAAGCATTCATTGATTAGATCTACTCTGTATTTGTGAGTTTGCACTAGTTGTCAGTTGTTACTTTTGTTTATACTTCACAGCCTCACAAGTGCTGTTTCATTGTTAGCCCTTTGCTTTTGTTTTCACGAGCCTGGCTTGTCACTATTGCACAAGCCTCAGCTTTCATTTGCTAATCGTTCACACCGGAGTATGCGGTCCGATTCTTCAGGAGGGGTGGTCCTGTCACGATGTTGTAAGCTTTCCAGCTTGCTTCACTCTGCTCAACCCCCTCTGTCTCCTTGACCTTCTTTTTCCTCCACAGAAGGTGGGGCTGTTGACACCTGCTGGTCTTTTCTGTAAATACCCCTCTTTCTGAGCACATATTTGTTTTGCATTTCACTCACCATGGTTTGCCTTGACTCCTGTTTTTCTCCTATTTGGTCTCCTGTCTCCTTGCATGGTTGATCTCTTTTGTCTTGGTTTGTTATGTATCATGTTCTATGTTATTTGGTAAGTGTTCTCTTTTGTGGTTCTGTCTCATATTTGTTGTATAGCTTGTCAGCCTGTTTGTAATCTCTCTTTGGCTAGTATTGTTAGATTAAGCATGTTGGCATTTTGTTGTTTAGCACATGGTCTCTGTTTGTCGACACCTGCTAGTTTATTAGCCATTAGCTTCCTTGTGTTATTGTTACCACCTTTGTTTGTTAGCATGGTAACTGTTAGTTCTTTGATTTTTGGTGTTTAGTGGCATTGTGTCTGTCCTAGCGGTGTCTTCTTGTTTAGCACTGTTCGGTTGTTGTCTGTGTATAATAGCTTGTCTGTTAGCCCAGTGTTCATCCTGTTCTTCACTATTGCATCATTGTTAATAAACCCACACTTTACACTTACGTCGCATCTCCCATCTAGTTCATACGCGTTACACCAGACAAAACATGAAATATCTCAGGGTCATACTGTCTGCAATGAAATTCAAGTAAATGTAAGAAACACTTTTTGTATATGCATTTTCCATACTGTCCCAACTTTTTCTGACTTGGGGTTGTAGTTTGTCATTTTCTCATGCTTGTTCATTAAAGGAAACAGGAAATATAAAACTGTCTAATAACAATGTTAGATGACACACTGTATAATGTTATGTTACTATAATGCCAGTGGTGTAGAAATTACTTTTAACAAGGGGATGATGAAGAAAGATTTAGAAAATTTAATTTAAGTGACTACTACTAATAGGAACACATTCCACGTGATAATTTGAGTATGTCATGCTTGGGTGCAGATGAAGAGTAAAATGTATTTATGGTGCTGTCTTGACAAAGATGTCCAGAATACTTCTGATTCAAGTGTTTATGCATAGCAGTAGTACTGCTGTGATAAGCCATTTCCTATTTGCAGAGCTTAAAGAGTACCACATTGTTGGGTCTCTGTGTAATAAACTACTAACTAGACATGCAACTAGATGTTTGAGGGTGAGATTTTTAGCTATAGTTTATACTTTGTGGAAATCCATGTTACTATCCAACTATGAGCAGCCATTCTACTTCATCGCAATGTGACGACACAAGTTATACAAAGTGCCACATTTCTGTAATCAATGACTTCACTTATGCAAATGGGTCACCCCAGCTCTAGTCTATACTGTATGAAATCAAGCATATTGTAATACTGTGGTGCACTTATGCATTTTGAACCATAGGGGGCATATTGAACGGTTCAATAGCATACAGTGTGCTGTAACATTACTACTGAACAAAATATTTTTTTTCACAGCATGGTTGCAGGTTGATGAAATATAAAGAGTGACAGTGTTTGCTGTATCATTCTATAGATGATGATCATTGGATCTTTATGAATAACTGTTCACAAGTGAGCCTTTGTTTGCTTATCGTATGAACATTTCTTGCAATCTGTTTCTTTTTTTAAACAATTTATTGGCCTTTTTTACATTATACACTCTGATACAAGTTGTGTAATGCTTAAACCAGCACAGTTGAGAAAAAGAGAAACACAAGGAATTAAATTCTTTAGCAAATCAAACTTGACTTTTTTAGCAGGGAAGTAGATGACTGTGATATGTGTCTCAACAAACCATGCCTAAAAGATGGAAGGTGTTACAAGCAGATGGACAGTGTATAAATCCAGTAGTCACAGTTTACAATAGTTGTCGAGCTGACAGTCACAGAGTGTCATTATTTGAGTTAGCATCTGCCTCTCTCCAAGCAGACATTTCCTGAAGATCTGTAACAGTGCCACAGGTCCCATCCTTGTGTTACACAGCAACAGTTTGACAGCCATTATTGAGAGACACACATTTAAGGTTAACCCACTAGTATATACAAGGATCAAGAAATAAACTGTGCTAAAGCACATATTTAACTAATTTCAGTAATGATGTATGGTTCATAAAAGAAGATGTCCTGAGCCTGTTAGCAATCCTTTGCAAAGATATTGACAGAGGTGGCACTATAGGCTCATTAACCAGATTTAAAATTGGCATCTTGGAGACTACTGGAAGATTTGTATAGCTGAGATGTCCATGGCTGGCTCTCGGTGACTGATTCAGTTCAGTGACTGTGTATTTTCTTCAGATCTCACCTTTCATTATTTGTCTCACTCTCTGTCGTTCTTCATCAATTTACCACATACAGGATAAATTACCTTGTCTTCTCCTAGAGTAAAGAGAAGACAGTTCAGAGCAAATAACTGTTTATTTTAACAACCCCTTATATTAACAGCACCTCTTTTATTGTCTAGCACTGTGTTCTGAGAGCTAGTGTCTAGACAAGTAAATAAGCATTAAAAAAAGTGCTAAGCAGAAGGATCAGCACTCCGCTCACAGAATAAGAGAGCCCAGTCCTAAAACCTGTACTACAAAAGCCTGTCATTAGTTGCTTAAATCTAACTTTTAAACTGCCTTTGTGAGTAACATCAGAACTGTTCATCAGGAACTTTGCAAATTGGGTCTTCATGGCAGTGAAGCTGCACACAACCCTAAGTTGACAACTAGCAACGCAAAGTGTCTGAGTGGTGTACAGCACACTTGTATTGAGCTCTGGTGTGATTCACACTGTCTGGCATCTACCATATAACGGATGATGGTAACAGAAGTATTGTACTGGTTTGGTAACAGTTAAATTCTATAGAATGGTGAATTGTGATTTTCCTAAGCAACTCAAGGCCTCTCCTACATTGGCTAATGTTAATGTCATGAGTCCACCATAAGGAGAACACTGAACAAAAATGGTGTGCATGGTAGAATTGCAAGAGGAAAGCCACTGCTCTCCTAAAGAACATTGCTTCCCACCACATGGCACATGGACAACTCAGAAGGCTATTGGGCAAGCCTTTGAGTCCAAAATAGACATATGAGGACATGTGAGACCAAAATAGAGCTTTTTGTATTAAATGAGATGCATGGTGTATGGAGAAAGAAACACTACATTCCAGCATAAGAACTTTATCATATCTGTGAAACAGGATGGCAGTTGTAACATGGTTTGGGCCCAATGCCCTTATCCAGATCAACTAACAATTGGGCAGTTGAAAGTCTAGGGTCTTGCTCAAGGGCTCAACAGTGGCACCATGTCAGAGCTGATATTTTGACTCTCAACCTTATGACCAGTAGTGCAGATCCTGAAGCTTGGGTTTTGGAACATGGGTAACACAGTTGTTCAGTGGTTAACATTGCTGCCTCACAGCTCCAGAGAGCCTGGTTCAGTCCAGACTCTGGCTTTGTATATCTGGGATGTGCTCTTGTTCTCTAATGACTGTGTAGTTTCTTCTGAGAACTGTGGTTTCCTACCCAATTTCAAAGACTAGGTTAACTGAGGTGTCTAAGTTATTCCACTGTGTGTGTGTGAATGTACCCTGGAATGGGTTGGCACCCTGTCCTAATGGTTATATCCTGGATCCCTGTGACCCTGAATTGGATTCAGCGACTATAAAAATGAATGAATGAATTTGGAACCTTGTTGTTTATCTTCAATTCAGTCCAGTCAAGACTCTGTGTGCACCCTTTTTTCACAAAGCCACTGACATGCACAGAACACTAACTTTAAATTCATTAAACATCTTTGATATTAATTTCAATGCCAGCTGTATGCCAGTCTTTGTCATGTTCCAAATTCTAGTGCAACACATTCTCAAAACAGTGGCTGTTGCAGCAGCAAATGCATTTTAATGAATGTTATTTTGAGGTGTCCACAAACTTTTGACTATACACTGTATGATATGTTATAATTGTGTGTAAGCATTGATACACGAGGACTTTATGTTAAGGAGCTTCACTCAGATTCATAGTGTCGCCTGTGAAAAACATCCATTTTTTTCAACATACAACCTGAAATATCTGAGGATAGTGCAACCCAGTGTAAATGACCAGTTTAGCATTTTAGAATCAAGCTGGCAAAATTAAAATGATTAGTAATTTATCATGTATACAAAAATGAAGGGCTAATACACAGTCTGAGTTCCCTGGGGTCAAGTTCTTTTGAGTTAATTGTGTCCTCTTGACAATTTGGCCACACCCATGTGAGTTTTTCTGTTGACACATTATCAATCACATACAAGTCTGTGTAAAACAATTTTTATTTTCTGTTCACAGTGACAGAATCTTTTGAAGAATAAGAGAGACAGATGATCCCATGCTTGTTTCTTCCCAGCAAGTGCTTGTACAGTACTTGTTAGGCATTCCACTTTCATTTGTGCTAATTGCAATGTGTGATAGATGTACATAAAAACACACCATGTACAGTGGGGAATGAAATTTTGAAATTAAAATTCTTGTATTGAGAAAAAAAAACAGGAGGGCCCAAATGTTCCAGAAGTTTGTAGGTGTAAGACATTAAAGCAGTCACAGTAAAATCTCCATTAAAACCATCAAAATGGATTTTAATACAGTTGAGCAATAGCTTTGCAAAACGATTCTTAGACTTTTCCATACTAGACTCCATTTCATAACACTATTTCATTTAAACATTAAAATTACAGTAGATGGCCAAAAGTATGTAGATACGCCTTCTAATAACTGAGTTTGGCCGTCAAGAATGTGTCTTTACAAATCTCTTTAGGCAAAGACTAGCCACAGAATGGACCGTACTGGCAAGCAGCACACAAACATGACATCAACACCTTGTTCCAAACACTGGTTAAGCATAACAATGCCCCAAGTACAAAGTGTGGTCCATACTGGTATGCCATTTAGTTCCCAAAATCAAATATAATCATTTAAACAGGTGGAGGAAATTAATATAAATGCCCGATGTCCATCAACGGGTATTATATTTGACTGCCCACATACTTTTGGCCATGAAATGTAAAATGCTGTATGATGCAAAAAGAAAATGTAACAACCAACATAGTAATACAAACCAGTTTATACTTCTATGTATTTGCAACAGCAGTAACATTTTCCTATATGACATGACATTCATTCATTCATGCATTATTTCATGTATGAGTAATCATTAATTCAAACACTTAATACTTCGTAAATCATCATGACAATGCATGAAGAGAGCATGTCATGCAATGTTAAACAAACCAAAAAAATGACTACATCATGAGTTCACAATGTTTGTGGCCCTCAAAGCAAAGTGTTCCTGCAGCGGCTTTTGTCAATGGAAGGGGTTAATTGATTTATGCCATATATTTTGCATTGTGTTTTATTCATTTACATATTTAATTGTTAAGTTATGAAAGCTTACAATGTGTATGATGGGTTATTATGTAGAATCACACCTCACATTCTGTTTAGCATTCAAAACTGCACTTACATCTTACATTGCCTGCTTTCAGTAGTGGATGTCTCTCACATGGGGAAAAATAAGGTAATAAAAAGGCAACAAATTATTTGATAAACACAGACGAAATAAGGAGTAGAGAGTATAGAGTCTTAATGGTGAAAATAAGGGTAATCAGTGTGAGATAAATCAATAGATGGCTGAAAAAGGTAAGAGGATAAGTACAGAAAATAGGGCTGAAAACAAAAGGGGAGAGTAATAGAAAAGTACATACAGTGGAGGCTAAGGAAGGAGGCTGATGACCTTGAGTCAGACTGAGAGTAATCATTTGCTCGTCTGGGAGCCATCTCCCTCGCTCATCTCGGAGGCCATTAGCTGTTCTGCTGTAATGAATGTGTGTTATTTATTGTAGAGACAGTGGCTACCTTTAGCCTTGATGAGGACAATCATGCTCACCTTCAGACATCTCCACACACTTTATTGGTTTCACTCCCTTTTAACCACTAGCAGACTAAAGAGCATTTCTGAATAAAACATATATGATCAGTTTAAATACTTAACATTAAAAAATCTGAATAATTATTGATTTTAAAATATCAAACAATTGCATGATGACTAATATGCTCAGCCACCAGAGCAGTGACGCAGGTTATCACATACAGGCTTCACTGACTGTGTCCGAGGGTGGGGAGGTTGCATTGGATGGACTACTGTCCCATACAGGGCACCCTGTGTTCTTTAGGATAGTTGCCAGAACATACACTGCACAGCCTGCTAAGAGTCTTGGAAATACAAGGCAAGAATACACCCCGCAAAGGGAACAAGTCAGATTTGCAGATTATGTCACAACTAGAGAAATCTCTACACCAATGCTGAAACCTAACCCTAATCTCAGTAACCTAATGCAATTGGCCCTTTTGGTTTTTCAAAATAAAGTCAGACCTTTCTATCCACAATTATATATAAACATCACGCACCACAACACACACATAGACACAAATTTTGTCCCCAATTATCAAGGTGGATAGTCTGACATTTGTCCCCAAAAGTTAAGTCTCACATCACACGTACACACACACACACACACACACACCCACACTCACACCCACACACACACACACATCAGAAGGCCTGAATTTTGTCACTAAAATGAGAACGAGATAAGTACTTTAGTTTAAAGTGGTAAGAAGAACCACTTTAGTAGCTGGTAAAGTTGCCAGGGAGATACTCAGTTCGATTCTGACTTTAGACTCCACTTTGTAGAGTTTACATATCCTCCCCTTGTCCATGTGAGTTTTTACTGGGTACTCTGGTTTCTACCAGAGTGTGTTTTTGACTAGATTATTCAATGGAATTCTGGTGAATGAGAGTATGCCTGAGGAATGGAGGAAAAGTTTACTTGTACCAATTTTTAAGCAGAAGGGTGATGTACAGAGTTGTGGCTCTTACAGGGGCATAAAGTTGATGAGCCACACAATGAAGATTTGGGAGAGAGTTGTGGAAGCTAGGCTCAGACAGGAGGTGACAGTGTGTGAACAACAGTATGGTTTCATGCCAAGGAAGAGCACCATGGATGCGATTTTTGCTTTGAGACTGCTGATGGAGAAGTATAGAGAAGGTCAGAAAGAGCTACACTGCGTCTTAGTGGATTTGGAGAAAGCTTATGACAGGGTGCCAAGGGAGGAACTGTGGTGGTGTATGAGGAAGTCTCGAGTGGCTGAAAAGTACATTAGATTGGTGCAGGACATGTATGAGAACAGCATGACAGCGGTAAGATGTGCTGTAGGAGTGACAGATAGCTTCAAGGAAGAGGTGGGGCTGCATCATGGATCGGCCCTGAGTCCCTTCTTATGGAGTGATGGACAGACTAACAGATGAGGTCAGACAGGAATCGCCGTGGACTATGATGTTTGCAGACGACATTGTGATCTGTAGTGAGAACAGGGAGCAGGTAGAAGAGAACTTGGAGAGGTGGAGGTATAATCTGGAAAGGAGAGGAATGAAAGTCAACTGTAATAAGACAGAATACATGTGTGTAAATGAAAGGGAGGCAGGTGGAACAGTCAGGCTACAGGGATCAGTGGTCACAAAGGTCCAGGAGTTCAGGTACTTGGGATCAACTGTCCAAGGAAATGGGGAGCGTGGAAAGGAGATTAAGAAGAGAGTACAGGCAGAATGAGGTAGGTGGAGAAAAGTGTCAGGAGTGCTGTGTGACAAAAGGGTCGCAGCAAAAGTGAAAGGAAAGATTTATAAGAGAGTAGTGAGACCAGCCTTGTTGTATGGGTTAGAGACAGTGGCACTGACAAAGAGACAGGAACCAGAGCTGGAGGTGGCAGAACTTAAGATGTTGAGGTTCTCTTTAGGAGTGTCTAGGGTGGACAGGATTAGGAATGAGATCATCAGAGGGACAGCACAGGTTGGAAAATTGGGAGGCAAAATTCGAGAGGGAAGACTGAGATGGTTTGGACATGTGCCGAGGAGGGATAGTGGAATATTGGTAGGAGGATATTGGCGATGGAGCTGTCAGGCAAGAGACGGAGAGGAAGACCAAAGAGGAGTTATTTGGTTGTGGTAAATGAAGATATGCAGGGAGTTGGGGTGAGAGTAGAGGACATGGAGAACAGGGTGAGGTGAAAACGTTTAACTCGCTGTGGTGACCCCTGATAAAGGGAGAAGCCGAAAGAAGAAGAAGACTCTGGTTTCTACCATGCTCCAAAGACACATTAGTGTACAGCGTCACCTTCCTATCCTTAATCTGTCTTCCTCTTCTCCTGCTAGAAGGTGAACCACTTAGCAATCTTCATCTAGCAGAGGACCACACTTTTCGATTAAGAATTTGGGAGTACTAGCAGCATTAATTTTCTTTTGAATCATGACCAGTTGTCCCCCTGGAAAACAAAACACCCCGACAATATAATGTTGCAACCACCATGCTTAGCAGTAGGTATGCTGTACTTATGGTCTCATCTGACTATAAACATTTTTGCAAAAATGCATTGACCTTAGCTCACCATACTAACATCATGGTTGCACTCCACCATTTTGGGTAGAGCATACACACGTGGACAAAATTGTTGGTACCCCTCAATTAATGAAAGAAAAACCCACAATGGTAACAGAAATAACTTTAATCTCACAAAAGTAATAATAAATACAAAGTCTATGAAAATGAACAAATGAAAGTCAGACATTGCTTTTAAACCATGCTTCAACAGAATTATAAAAAAAAAATAAACTCATGAAACAGGCCTGGACAGAAATGATGGTACCCTTAACTTAATATTTTGATGCACAACCTTTTGAGGCAATCACTGCAATCAAACGATTCCTGTATCTGTCAGGGAGACTTCTGCACCTCTCAGCAGGTATTTTGGACCACTCCTCATGAGCAAACTGCTCCAGTTGTCTCAGGTTTGAAGGATGCCTTTTCCAGACTGCATGTTTCAGCTCCTTCCAAAGATGCTCAATAGGATTTAGGTCAGGGCTCATAGAAGGCCACTTCAGAATAGTCCAGTGTTTTCCTCTTAGCCATTCTTGGGTGTTTTTAGATATGTGCTTTGGGTCATTATCCTGTTGCAAGACCCATGACCTGCGACTGAGAAAAAGCTTTCTGACACTGGGCAGCACATTTCTCTCTAGAATTCCTTGATAGTCTTGAGACTTCATTGTACCCTGCACAGATTCAAGACACCCTGTGCCAGATGCAGCAAAGCAGCCCCAGAACATATCAGAGCCTCCTCCATGTTTCACAGGAGGAACAGAGTTCTTTTCCTGATATGCTTTATTTCTCCATCTGTGAACATGGAGCTGATGTGCCTTGCCAAAAAGTTTCATTTTTGTTTCATCTGTCCATAGGACATTCTCCCAGAAGCTTTGTGGCTTGTCAACATGCAGTTTGGCAAATTCCAGTCTGGATTTTTTATGTTTGGTTTTCAACAATTTTGTCCTCCTTGGTCGTCTCCCATTGAGTCCACTTTGGCTCAAACATCAACGGATGGTGCGATCTGACACTGATGTTCCTTGAGCTTGAAGTTCACCTTTAATTTCTTTAGAAGTTTTTCTTGGCTCTTTTGTTACCATTCATATTATCCGTCTCTTTGATTTGTCATCAATTTCCAGGCCTGTTTCATGAGTTTATTTTTTTAAATAATTCTGTTGAAGCATGGTTGAAAAGCAATGTCTAACTTTCATTTGTTCAGTTTCATAGACTTTGTACTTATTATTACTTTTGTCAGATTTTTGTATAACAGCATCAAAAGTGAAACGCATCTTTTTCTGGGAGGGATTATTTCCTGCAACTTTGACATATAGGTCAGATTTGTGTAAAGATACAGACAGACAGAATAATCTCAGCCATAAACAATTGTAACTCCTTCAAAGTTGCCATTTTCCCCTTGGTAACTTCCCTGAAAAATATTCTCCTGGATGAAAGGCCCAAATTGGACAAGTTCTTTGTGGTACACTTAATAAAACTACGAATCGCTTTCTGAGGGATAGTTATTAACACAGCTTTGACATTTTGCCATTTGTTCTCACAACAAGTAAAAGATGTTTTGGCCTGAGGACACCAAACAGTTAAATGTGTCAGGTTTTATTTTGTCCCATTCTTCCTGCAAATACGTCTTAAGGTATGCAACAGTATGGGCTGTTGTTGTCACATCTTTTGGAGTCAGGTCTGGACTGCAGCCAGGCAGGCCAGTCGAGTACTTGTACCCTCTTTTTTCGTAGCCATTCCTCATAATATGTGCAGCATGTAGTTTTGCATTGTCTTGTTGAAAAATGCATGGACATCCCTGGAAAAGATATTGACTTCAAGGCTACATATGTTGCTCTAAAATATAATTGTACTTTTGGCACAACCCATTAACATTGCAGAACCTGTCTTTTGAACATGTTGCTTCTGGACATGGTTAACATAAGTATTGCACAGTAAAGTTTTAAGTGGCATTTGTGAATGCAACTCTGTGTTGTAGTGCTTGAAAAAAGTTTGCCAAAGTAATCCCTTGTCCATGCGATTATATCAGCTACTGATAAATGACGGTTTTGATGATGTTATGTACTGTACAGGGAATATACACATACATAATGTACAGGGAGAAACATGCAAATCCTTACCTATCTTTCTTTGAAGAACAATGTTTTTAAATATTTCAATAATTTTTTCACACATTTGTTGACAGACTGAAGATCCTCTGCCCATCTTTGCTCCTCAAACACTCAGCCTTTTGTGGATAATGCTTTTGTACCAAATCATGATTAGAATCAATTGTTGAAATCACTTGTATGAAATAACATAGTTATTTAGTTTCCCCCATCTAACACTGGAATATAAACAAAAAGATGCAACAGAAGGTCCTGGGATCATGAGAGGTCAGGCGCTGAATCTCCCAATCAGAGACCATGGTGCAGGATGGACTCAGTGACATCAACTGGGACATGTTTCAGTCTAGCTACAAAAGTACCAGTAAATTTATGGAAGTGGTGATATGTTTTATGGCTACACTGACAGATGTGACCATACCCATGAAAACAGTTAAGAAACGAGGGGTTTACAAATCCATTTACAATGCACTAAATGCATGCACCGCTGCCTATAACACTTAGCTTCACACAGAAGAGATGGTCAAGTCATGGCCACTCACTGACAAATATTAATAACACACCCAGATAGAAATGTCATATTGCTGCAAAACCCAGCATGCAGTTTTGTCTCAAGCAGATATGTAAATGATTACAAGTGTGGTGTGATTAAACACTGGGTCTTGCCACAAGAGGTCATAAAAGTGCTTTCCCTGTTGCCCTATAAAAAGGCTCTCAGAGGCTACTTTTTGGGAGTGTACATTTTGGTGAGAGATTGATAAACTGCTAGATATGCCTCTACGATGCACTCTATGACATTTTGCCCAGTTGACAGACTTTGAAAGGGGGAATCACTACTCAGGCCCTGGAGTGGGTGCTCAGAGCACCATAGCTGTCACTGCTTCTCCTGGATCTGCTGCTCCATGTCCTTGATCAGCTTCTCCATCCTCCGAACCTCTGGGGGACAGTCACCATCCCACTTCTGATACCACTGTAGTGTCAGAAGAGATCAAGTCAAGCAAGTGACATTTGCAGATTTTTATTAAACAGTCAATTCACAGACAAATTTACCAGCCAAACAAGGACTGTTTACTGGTCAGTGTGATGGGAAGGCCAATGAAACACAGCTCAGCCCACTCAAGCCAACCTCACAGACTACATGCCAGCTCACAGTAAGTACCTGTGATAACTCTCAAATACATCAAATTACACAAACACACAGGACATGTACTATAAGCTTTATGAAACATATAAAATGCCAGAAACATAAAACTACTCACACACACACACATAAATATCAAAATAAAGAGACCATCAAGCTGCCAATTTGCATACAGGGGGAGTCAACGGTGATACAGTATGTTATGAATACATTTGATTTGTTGCTGTGATTATAACAAAAGAAATCTAAAATCTAAAACTTTTTTCTCGTGCATCAATGAGCCTTGGGTGGAAACACTCTCTTGCCAGTTCATGGTTTGTCCCTCCTTGGACCACTGTTGGACACACTGTTCACTGGGAGCACTCCACAAGCCTTGTTGTTTAGGAGATGCTTGGAGCCAGTTTTCTGGTCATAATGATTTGTACTTTATTGGTCAGTCAGGTCTTTATACCTGCAAATTTCTCACACATCCAACATGATTTTCCATCAAATATATGCCAGAGCTTAAGATGCACAATTGTAATGATTTCAAAATTATTATTAATTTTTTAATTATTTGTCTAAATTACTAGATAGCTGAATAGCAGGAAGGCAGCAGGCCTATACGGAATTCCTTGGAAGGTTCTAAAATTTGTCTCTATAAAACTGCCCCTGTGTTCACAACTAGCCTTAATCTGTCCCTGATATAGTCTGTTGTTCCTACATGCTTTCAGAGATCCACCATTTTCCCCGTACCCAAGTAATTTCCTCCAGCAGTTGTGACAACTACAGCGGGGCTTGAAAGTTTGTGAACACTTAATAATTTTCTATATTTCTGCATAATTATGACCTTAACCATCATCAGATTTTCACTAAATTCCTAAAAGTAGGAAAAGAACCCAGTTAAACAAGTGAGACAAAAATATTATACTTGGTCACTTATTTATTGAGGAAAATGATCCAATATTATATATTGGTGAGTGGCAAAAGTATGTGAACATTTGCTTTCAGTATCTGGTGTGACACCCCTGTGCAGCAATAACTGCAACTAAACGTTTCCGATAACTGTTGATCAGTCCTGCACACTGGCTTGGAGGAATTTTAGCCCATTTCTCCATACAGAACAGCTTCAGCTCTGGGATGTTGTTTGGTTTCCTCACATTAACTGCTCACTTCAGGTCCTTCCACAACATTTCGATTGAATTAAGGTCAGGACTTTGACTTGGCAATTCCAAAACATTAACTTTATTCTTCTTTAACCATTCTTTGGTAGAACACATGGGATGCCACACAGAGTCCATGACTCGGTCATAACCAGTGAACTGCCCCGCAAAAGCCAACCAGGACCCGGGTAGCGTGACCCACCGACAGCGAGGACTGGGGACCTTCAAACTGGAGGTCCAGGAGCTAACGCTGTACGGTATCAGCGCAATTGGTTTGCCTGTGAGGATCCCAACCGATAGCTGAGCCAATACTGGCCTGGTCAGTTAGCGTCAGCTTAGCAAAATCCCCATAGTGCTGGGGGTCCTAACAATTTTCCTTTAGAATTCTCTGACAAAATTCAGAGTTCCATCAGTTATGACAAGCCGCACTGGCCTAAATGCAGCGAAACTGGCCCAAACCATGATACTACCACCACCACGTTTCACAGATGGGATAAGGTTCTTATGCTGAAATGAAGCGTTTTCCTTTCTCCAAACATAACGCTTTTCTTTTAAACCAAAAAATTCTAATTTTGGTCTCATCCATCCACAAAACATTCTTCCAATAGTCTTATGGCTTCTCCACGTGATCTTTAGCAAAGTGCAGACGAGCAGCAACGTTCTTTTTGAAAAGCAGTGGCTTTCTCCTTGCTACTATGCCATGCGCACTGTTGTTTTTCAGTGTTCTTCTGATGGTGGACTCATGAACATTAACATTAGCCAATGTGAGAGAGGCCTTCAGTTGCTTAGAAGTTACTATTCTTGGTCGACCACTCCTGGGGAGGGTAACAATGGTCTTGAATTTCCTCCATTTCTACACAATCTGTCTGACTGTGGATTGGTGGAGTCCAAACTCTTTAGAGATGATTTTGTAACCTTTTCCAGCCTGATGAGCATCAACAACTCTTTTTCTGAGCTCCTCAGAAATCACCTTTGTACGTGCCATGATACACTTCCACAAAACGTGTGTTGTGAAGAGCAGACTTTGATAGATCCCTGTTCTTTAAATAAAACAGGGTGCCCACTCACACCTGATTGTCATTCCATTGATTGAAACACCACCTGACTCAAATTTCACCTTGAAATTAACTGCTAAATCCTAGAGGTTCCACATACTTTTGCCACTCATTAATATGTACATTGGATCATTGTCCTCAATAAATAAATGACCAAGTATAATATTTTTTTGTCTCATTTGTTTAACTGGGTTCTCTTTATTACTTTTAGGACTTGTGTGAAACTTGTGATGAAGTTGTAAAGTCATACTTATGCAGAAATATAGAAAATTATCAAGGGTTTACAAACTTTCAAGCACCACTGTACCTCCCAGTCTCTCTTTACCTCCACGATGATGAAGTGCTTTGAGAAAAACTCACAGACTTCATCAGCTCCTATTTCCCCAACAGAGGTTACAGAAGTATGCAAGTTAATTAAGTAAATGTACTACTAATCTGATACAAATACTAAAGGAAAGGTGGAAGTATGGTTTGTATATTTTATTCAAGTAAAAAAGTAAAACAGTACATGATACTAGCTGTACTTAAGATGTAAAAAAAATTAAAAAAAAAAAAAGTAAAAGTACTTTTTAAAAGCCTTTCTAACTCAATTATTGAAACATCCATGACACTGAGGGTACAGTGGAGTTTGAAAGTTTGTAAACCCTTTAGAATTTCTATATTTCTGCATAAATATGACACAAAACATCATCAGATTCCTAGCATCAGTCATAAAAGTAGATAAAGAAAACTTTGTTAAACAAAATATTATACTTGGTCATTTTTTTATTGAGAAAAATGATCCAATATTACATATTAGTGAGTGGCAAAAGTATGTGAACCTTTGCTTTCAGTATCTGGTGTGACCCCCTGGGCAGCAATAACTGCAACTAAACGTTTCCTGTAACTGTTGATCAGTCTTATACAATGGCTTGGAGGAATTTTAGCAAAATGCATATTAACCTAACACATCTTTGGAATGTTGGAGGAGTACCTGGCGAGAATCCAAGCAGACATGTGGATACATGCAGTCTTCACAAAGGTGGTATTAACAACTTGCCCTGATAAATCATCTGAGCATACAAATCTATTAGGATGCATAAATAAGTAACTGCTCCTTATGTGGCATCCTACAAGCCTCAGTGTTAGAAAATATTTTACTGTAAACACAGCCTGTGTTTTTAAAAAAGGTTTCAGGCTGTATTTACTCACCCAGTATAAAAAGTGAATTCTGTGAATTTAAAAAGGCATTGCCATCATAAATGGGGAAGCCTCACTCTTGTCAGTACATGCACACCCACAGAAAACGCACATTCTCATATATTCCACAAAGAAAGCATGAATATTCCACTATAAAGCTGCACCCTTATATTCTTAGCCCTGCACTGCCTACTTTATGTTCATGATCAAGACTATAGACATTCTCTTCTCATACAAATTCACACTGTGGCCCATGCGTTCATACATAAAATCCATCTGAGCGCCATTCACTGACACTGATGTATTTTACAATTGCAAGCAAAAACAGGGGACAAACAAATCAAAGAAGTATGTCTTTCCGTGCTGGGCTGAGAACATGGAAGTGTGGCATTTGGAATAATGGTATTACTGAGGTGTGACTCATAATTCACTGTGCCATTAAGGCTTTCTGCAGAATAGTGAAGGAGCATATTGATCGGACAGCTTTGTTGTTTCCTCTGCCAGTAATGAAGTTCAGCCTATTCCTGCATGATAATGCACTTTGTTTAAGGATGCTGATATCTTACTACTGAATGTCCAAAAGCAAAAGTTATTATTCCACATGTTCCACAGTGAACACGGTAAAAGACAGTACAGAACAGACCAGCAGGATGAAACTCAAACACAGATGCAATCAACAAACAATAATTCTACACAACCACAATGCTAACACCAACAACTAACAAACAAGACAATAACACACAGAGTTAAACTAACAATAGGCTAACCCACTAACATGGTAAAGGAGCTACAGCAAGTGGAGAGAGAGAGAGAGAGAGAGAGAGAGAGAGAGAGAGAGAGAGAGACTTGACTTTAAACGCACTTTTATTAACTATTTTAAAACAATAATAAAAAATAAAAAAGAGATTAAAAACAACTTTACATATCACCCATTACCCAAATATTCAAAGTTAAACAAAAAAGACCAGAATTACGTACTGCTATTCAACATTGGACAACATTTCCTCAAAGTACTTCAAACCATCATATCCCAAAGCCCCATAGAGTGTAGTTCCAACTCATCCTCCACCATCTGTGCACACAAAACATCCCTGACCCCAAAACTTATGGAACTCCTACAAAATGTGGTTCACTTTATGGTAGGTGTGTTCAACCTTTAACCTGGCAAATACTTTGGCTTTCAGCATATGTACTGGGTCTAAAGCCCCACTCTTCTGTATTTTGTTCCTCCTTGTTATCCAGATGGCTAGCTCAGCCTGTACAATTAGATAGTTAATAAGTGAGTTTCTCATTCTCTGACTGGCTTTATAATGAGGTCCAAAAACAAAGAGGCTTTCTGTCCAGACCTCCCCAAGCTTTACAATCCACCCATTTAACAGTCTAAAAGCTGATGCAAATGTGTGCTTCATAGAACAAGATGGTCTATAGTTTCATTAGAACCACAAAACGGACAGCCCTCACCTCCAGAAGCCTGCTCCAAGTACGCCCTGAAGAAAGCAGATAGAGATGAGACAACCTCTCCCTTAACACACTTGTTAAGCTATCATGGCTAAATATTGTTAGGGGTTGCACTGATTCCCGTCTTATGTTACTTGGGGTCTGCGTCGACTCATATTTTGGTCTGGGTATGCTCGGGGGGTGATTGGGCACGCGTGAATGCTTGTTTAGTGTTAATTGCTCTATTGGCGACATCTGCTGGCTCATGTATATAAGTGTACTTTTGAGCTCTGTCGGGTGTCGCGTCATGACTCTCATTGGGACCTCATCCATCTCGTGTAGACTGTGGTGCTTGTTAGGGAAAGTTGGTAGCTGGCGATTTGTAGATCACTAACAATTGGCAGTCAGGAGGCTGCTGGTAACCGGTAGGGTGTAGATGGTAGTGCAGGGCAAGTATCTCACTATTTGTCTCCCGGTTGCCATCTCCTTAGCGGTGTTGGCTTGCTCGCTGTGGCAAGGGACGCCCTGCCTTCTCCCTCACACAGCTTCAGGCTCTGGGCTTTATCAAGATACCCGTCCCTCTTCGCTCAGAATGGACCCTGTGCTGCTAACTCAGCCATGCCTTTTCACTTCTGCGTTCGAATCACGCCACCAGAAGCCACAGGAGAACCGTGATTTGCTTTTGTGACACTCTGCTCAGGCCCTGTCATTCTGCACAGGCGCGGACCCGCTTACGCCATTGACGCAGTAGAGATATGCCGTAAGCGTACATCAGCTTAGGGGCACTGAGTTCCTACAGCATTTCCTTACTTTTGAATTTTGCTTTGCTTCCTCAGTGGTAGAGTGGCGCGATTGATTAAAACAGCCATCACCGATGCTAGCATCCATGGGTCTATCCTCAGCCACTGCTTTTGTTTTCTCTTTGTTGGTTTATTTATTTTGTCAGTTATTTAGATTTTGGTTCACCATTTCCATCTGGGTCCATAAAACCATGTTACTTTTGTTTTCACGGTTCGCCAGCTTTTAATTATAACAACAATTTATACTCGTAACAAATATATTGTGTGTATGTCTCTACGCAGTATTTCATCCCACATCAGTATATTTACAATAAAATCAATAAAGTTTAATATGCTTCTTGCCACAAATGGTGCATTGTCTCATCAGTCACATTTGAACACTCAGTGGGAAATGAGTTCAGCTTTCCTTGAATTGCAGCAAATTTAAATTTGCTGCAGTATGATTTTCACACTGCTGCTTGAGCTAAACAATGGCTTTTGCGACTAATCCACTGTAGGAAGCTTTAACTTACTGACTGTAAACAAAGTAATAAGACAACTTACCTATCTTACATGAGTTAATTCACCATCGCACATGAATGTTGTCAAATGTAATTATGCAAGTGTGTGTAGATGATACAATGTAAGCACACTGCATATTACAGACATGCATTACATTTCTTCAGCCGTCACTGGATTGGATTATGCATAATTCTGGTATGACTTCTGTTATCTTTTCTATTTTTTGTCCTTTGATGGTAAATTTGTGTGTTACAAAATGCAAGCCAATCTCATAATATGTCTTGATGCATGCTCAATAATCCAGGTAAGAAAATCCCAGAAGTTGAATCTGTTTGTATGGACATAAGGTTTGTCGGAGAAACGTTTCGTCACTCGTCTAAGTGACTTCTTCAGTCTCAGCTAGTTGGAAAACTTCCCCAATCTTATATACAGCACCTTTGCATAACGACTGGTACCAGCACCATTACATAACAATGGGACCGGTGATCAGTGTAACATGCAGATTGCCATATCCATTAATGACAATGGCCACGTGTGCCATTCACACAGGATTAGGGAAGGGCTGTGATAGCGGCATTGTAAGATGGTGAGAGGTTAGGCCCCTTCCTCGGTTCAGGGATGGACATTCCCTTTTTGCAAAAATGGCTTCTTTTACTCCGCGTTCAAACCATCGATTCTCCCTATAAAGGATCTGCACATCTTCACCCTTGAAAGAGTGGCCACTGGAAAGTAGGTGGGTGTAAACTGCAGAGTCCTGACCTGATGAGGTAGCTCTTCTATGTTGTGCCATCCGTTTTGCCAGTGGCTGTTTGGTTTCCCCGAGGTACAATTCCTGGCAATCCTCCCGGCACTTAACAGCATACACTACATTACTCTGTTTGTGCTGGGGGACCTGTTCCTTGGGGTAGACCAGTTTCTGGTGTAGCACATTTTGGGGTTTGAAAGCCACCGAGACGCAGTGTTTGGAATATATATGCGTCTTAATTGTTACAATGTTCTTGCCACATATGGAATCACCACTGGTTTACACGTAGGCTGCGGTTGTTGTTCTCCTCTCGTCGATCTGCTGGAACACTGTTTGGGCGTCTTACCGGCTTTGACAAAGGCCCAGTTCGGATAACCACATTTGCCCAGGGCCTGCTTAATGTGAGATTTCTCCCCATCCTTGGCCGCTGTGTCAGTGGGGATGCTGTCTGCTTCGTGGTACAGTGTCCTGGTGACTCCTAGTTTGTGCTCCAGTGGATGATGAGAGTCAAACCTTAAGTACTGATCCGTATGTGTTGGCTTATGGTAGACATCGACTTTCAATTGTACCCCATCTCCAATCACAACCTCACAATCCAAGAAGGCTAACCTGCTGTTCTTCACATCCTCCCTGGTGAACTTAATGTGTTTGTTCACTGAGTTGATGTGGTCAGTGAAATGTGGTACTTCCTGAAATTTCATTTTAACCTAGGTGTCATCCACATATCTGAACCAATGGCTGGGTGGTGTTCCTGAATAGAATCTTAGTGCCTTCTTTTCCACTTCTTCCATATACATGTTGGCCACGATAGGTGAAACTGGGGAACCCATGGTGCACCCATGCTTCTGCCTATAGTATGTGAAATAGGTGGATTGAAGACACAGCTCCAGAAGCAAACGCACCTGGTCCAAGTTAAGGGTGGTCCTATTGCTGAGAGTGAGGTCATCCTGCAGTTTCACTCGGACTACCTCTACTGCCTCAGCAAATGGAACGCACGTAAAGAGAGATGTGACATCAAACGAGACCATTGTTTTCATCCATCTCCATAATGACGTCCCTCACCTTATCCACGAAATCCATGGTGTTCTGAATGTGATGATCCGTGCAGCCTACCAACGGGTTGAGGATTGATGCCAGAAACTTAGCGATGTTGTAGGTCACTGAGTTGATGATACACACAATGGGCCGCAATGGCACATCCTGTTTATGTATCTTAGGTAAACCATACAGACTAGGTGTAGCCTCTCCTGGGTATAATCTTCTTTTTGTACCCACTACCAGGATTTAATTTCAGGGGCTCATAACTGTTAGTGTCTCTAAGAAGAGTCATAACTTTCTCATGATAGTCTGCCTGGTTTAATAAAACAGTGCACCTGCCTTTGTTCGCTGGAAGGATGATGATGTCATTATCCTTACTGAGAGTCGTGAGTGCATTCCTCTCCTCTCTGCTGATGTTGGATGGCAGTGGCTTTGCGTTGCTAAGGCAGACTGAAACTTTCATTCGCAGTTATTAATGTTTCCATGTCCACTATGTTGTTGTTGTGAATTGCTGTTTCCGTGGCTGTAATCAGCGTTACAGTAATCCAACCTTGAGGTTATAAACGCATGAACCAGTTTCTCTGCATCATTAAAACATAAGTTTAGCAATATTACGTAATTGAAACAAAGCAATTTAAGTGATGTTACTAATGTGCACATCAAAGGAAAGATCTGAATCGAATATGACACCTACGTTTTTTACAGACGGACTGGGAAATTCTGAACAGCCATCTAGATTTAGGGTAGATCTAGTGAACCTGTCTCTCACAGCCTTGGGTCCCACTAATAAAACTTCAGTTTTATCTGAGTTAAGTAAGAGAAAATTAAATAACATCCAATCTTTTATTTCCTTTACACAGTCCTCAATGTTATTGATTGTAAAGCTGTCATTTGGTTTGGTTGATATGTACAGTTGTGTATCATCTGCATAGCAGTGGAAACTAATGGCATGCTTATGAATAACTGAGCCTAGTGGCAGCATGTACAGATAGAATAAAAGCGGGCCAAGCACAGACCTCTGAGGCACACCATACTTCACTTTTGAGAGTTTAGAGCGTAGATTATTTACATGAACAAACTGGTACCGAAGGAGGTCAAGAAGGATTTAAACCAAGAAAGTGCCAATCCCTTAATACCTACAGTATTTTCTAGTCTGTTTAGTAAAACATCATGATCTATAGTGTCAAATGCTGCACTTAAATCTAACAGAACAAGAAAAGAAACATGCATTATCTGAGGACATTAAGTCATTTAGTACCCAATTAATGCTGTTTCAGTACTATGATGGGGCCTGAAGACAGACTGAAATGATTCATAAATACCATTCCTTTGGAGGTAACTGCAGAGCTGCTGATAGATAACTTATTTTAAATGATTTTGGATAGAAACGGTAGATTTGAAATTGGTCTATAATTAGATATCACACAAGGGTCAAGACTGGCTTTCTTAATCATTGGTTTGATAACGGCACACTTAAAGGATTTGGGAACATAACCAAAGGTAAGGAATGACTTTAAAATAACTAACAGTGGCTCTATAATACTAGGTATTACTTGTTTGAGTAAACGTGTAGAAATCAGATCTAATAAACACGTTGAGACTTAGATGACTTAAATGAGCTGATCAGTGCGGATAGTTCAGTAAAAGTAATTGGGGTAAAATATTTTAGTCTTCATTTTCAGCTAATTAAAATGACGTCTACACTTTTTACCAAATGTTAATATTAGATCTAAAGTATGATTACAGTGGTGGGTTGGTCCCATCACATTCTGAGTGAAACTCATGGATTCTAAGATGGACTTGAAAGCAATTTTAAGTGGATCCTGCTCATTGTCAAAGTGAATATTAAAATCACCTACAATTAAAGCCTTATCTGTCGAAAGTACTAAGCAGGAAAGAAGTTAGCAAATTCCTGGAGAAATTATGAATAAGGACCTAAAGGGCGGTAAATGGTGATAAGCTGGAAAAAGTGTGGTTTTGACTTCCATAATGATGGATCAGTCACATTAAGAATCAGTATTTCAAACGAATTAGCCTTGTAACGGGATTTAGTGGTTACACCTAGCTCTTTGTCAAAAATTGTGGCTACGCCTCCCCCCTGACCACTTTACCTTTGTTGCAACCCCGTCTGCTGGATTACCTTTGTAGCAGTCCCATCCCTAGCCCCCTCGTTTTCTTCCGTTTGTTCCTTTGCCTCGTTTGGCTGGTTATTTCTAAAATCTGGGTTCTCTTTCTTAGGTTTCTGTTAGCTGTGTTTTTTCTAGGTTCCATGTTTAATGCCTAGTCTTTGTTAACTGTTTTCTCTCTGTGTTTGTATTTCCCCTGTGTTCGGTCAACTGTGTTCTGGATCTGGTTAGTCACCAGTGTTTTCGTTATTATGTTCTACCTTCTAGGGACTTTTTGTAAATAAACTGTTCATTTTACTGGAACCTGTGTTTGCCTGCTCCCCGTTGCTCCAATCACTGCCCTGTAACAATAGTGATCTCATAGTTGTAAACAGAATAAGGGTATGTACACAAGAAAGCAGTCCAATAGCCAAAATTGATAATCCAAAAACACAAATGTAATTTTGTGACAGTTTACATATTGAGCAACAAAGTATTACTTTTGTCATGTTTGGCAGAAATGGGAGGCAAATGCAGAGATTCAATATCAAGATATTTGAATAGAGAAACCGCAGAAAAATGGCCAGAGCAATAAAGAGACAAAAAAAAAAACAAAAAAAAAAACAGTTCAATAACCATGTAAACATTCCTACCAGCCAGGATATCAAAAACATGAAGCAAAATATTCAAGACTGAATTAATGGCTGTGTGAGTAAATGGAATTTAATTGTCTTGGTGTGCAATCAGCTTAGAGGAAACCAGTGTCCATTATCACTGATGTGAAGAGGGTGAGGCATATTGGGACGTGGAGTCTGAAAGTGACGGAGTCGTGATAGCTTGTAATTTTTATAGTTATGATTCCATATTTTGTTTCCATTTTTTTCCTCTACTTAATCTGGCAAAAAGGTCATTAATTAAAATAATTGAACTGTATTTGTTTGAGGTGTGCTTCACAAAGCCATAATGTTCAGACATGAACAAAAAATATTTGGTGTCACCACACATTTGGTGATAGAGCTTTTGGTGTAGCAGGCCCGAAACTCCGGAACTCACTCAGACAGAATCTTCAGGCATGTACATCACTATCCTATATTAAACAGCAGTTAAAGACACACCTCTTTCAGACTTCCTTCCCCAATGCTTAGTTTTTATACTTTTAACTAGCTTTATTATTATTATTATTATTATTATTATTATTATTATTAATTTATTTATTTATTTAATTTTTCATGTTCTGTTTTTTATTGCTTTGTGATGTTGTATGCTTTTTATTGTTCATTTACTTTGTTAGGTGATCTTCTTTTATCTATTGTACAATGTCCTTGAGTATTTTGAAAGGCGCTTACAAATTAAAAGTTGTTGTTGTTGTTGTTGTTATTATTATTATTATTATTATTATTATTATTATTATTATTATTATTATTATTTCTGTCATTTGTTTATTTGCTGTGAAATGAAATGGGATGATCAAGTTTGGTGTTTCAATAATTCTTAACTCGAGTAGTACTCTTTGTTGATGAATATTATGCAGCTATGTTATACCACAAGAATAAAATAGTTGTTATTACAATATAATATTCATAATGGTTAAATGCATTTTTGACTGTAATGTTTACTATCATTAAGGTATCAAAATAAGAATCTGACACGTCAGGTTTCAGCTATTTACCATCAAACAATTAGGCTTAGTGTGTTTGTTCTCATGTCGTCATCTACTCTCAGCTCTAATTCTCTGTGCTGCTTATTTGTCAGCCACCCTGCTGCATTTTCAGAAATAATTAGATATAAGTGGGTGAGCATGTCAGTGTTTTTGTGATGATTAGAAGACATCTGAAGACTTCTACACATCCCACTTTGTTCTTTTTTCACTTTGCTGCATTTTTGGGAAGACATTTTCATTTTTCACTCTGATGTCCTGTCTTAATGCAAGGTTATCCTCTAAACAAAGAAGCACTTAATAAAAACTGCTTAATAAGGGAAGCTGACCCTGGGGGTGCCCTTATCATTTACTCCCTTATCCCTTAACATTTATCACATCATTAAAGCCACAAAAAAGTCACAAAATTTGGGTTATATTGACTGGCCAATAAAATTACACAACCTTAATTTTTTTTTTCCTCAAAGGCTATTCAAAGAGCTTTTAGTAAAAGAAAATGATTTAATATAGTTAAATGGATTTTACCATTAATACCATACCAAGTTGATTATGTAGTCACTTGTTTACATGATGAAAGACTTCAGCTAGACACGTCTGCATAAACTAGGAGTTAAATTGACTAGATATTATATTGACTATCTAACGGTTAATAAAAAAGCATTTGGTCAGCCACTGATTGTGCAAGTTCTCCTACTTAGAAAAATGAGAGAGGTCTGTAATTTTCATCATAGGTACACTTCAACTATGAGAGACAAAATGAGAAAGAAAATCCAGGAAATCACATTGTAGGATTTTTAAATTTAATTGTAGGAATTTAATTGTAAATTATGGTGGAAAATAAGTATTTGGTCAATAAATTTGGTTCAACTCAATAATTTGTAACATAACTTTTGTTGGCAATGACAGAGGTCAAACGTTTCCTGTAAGTCTTCACACATGCTCTGTCCATGCCAAACCGCTAGTGTGTCACATGTTGCCCTAATGAGGAAACTGAGCCTGACCTGTGGCAGTATTATTATTTATAGTGGCAATTGCTTCACTTAAGACTAATAGTAGACACAAAGACACACATCCATCATCTAGGTATAATAGGACATAAGTACCCCAATTAATGCTGTTTCATTACTATGATGTGGTCTAAATCCTGGTTTTATGTTTCATAAATTGCACTACAGTGGAAATCACTACACAGCTGATGGTAACCTGTATTTTTCTAAAATCTTGGAGATGAAAGAGAAATTTGAAATCATCCTATTTGACAGCATGATAGGGTCAAGCTTAGCTTTTTTAACCAGAGATTTAATAATCTTGCATTTAAAGGATTTTGGCACATACAGTGGGGCAAAAAAAGTATTTAGTCAGCCACTGATTGTGCAAGGTACACTTCAACTATGAGAGACAAAATGTGAAAAAAAAAAATCCAGGAAATCACATTATAGGATTTTTAAAGAATTTCATTGTAAATCATGGTGGAAAACAAGTATTTGGTCACCGACAAACAAGCAAGATTTCTGGCTCTCACAGACCTGCAACTTCTTTAAGAAGCTCTTCTGTCGTTCACTTGTTACCTGTATTAATAGCACCTGTTTGACCTCATTATCTGTATAATAGAAACCTGTCCACAGCCTCAAACAGTCAGACTCCAAACTCAACCATAGCCAAGACCAAAGGGCTGTCAAAGGACACCAGGAAGAAAATTGTAGACAGTAGGCTTGGCAGAGTGAATCTACAATAGGCAAGCAGGTTGGTGTGAATAAATCAACTGTGGGAGCAATTGTAAGACATACAAGACCATTGACAATCTCCCTCGATCTGGGGCTCCACGCAAGATCTCATCCCGTGGGGTCAAAATGATCATGAGAATGGTGAGCAAAAATACCAAAACTACACGGAGGGACGTGATAAATGACCTGCAGAAAGCTGGGACCAAAGTAACAAGGCTACCATCAGTAATACACTACACTGAGAGAGACTCAGATCCTGCAGTGCCAGGCGTGCTCCCCCTGCTTAAGCCAGTACATGTCCAGGCCCGTCTGAAGTATGCCAGAAGAGAGCAATTGGATGACCAGAAGAGGATTGGGAGAATCGAGCATAGAAGAAGAATATCAGGTGGTAAGATGAAACCAAATAGAACTTTTGGTAAAACTCAACTTGCCTACCTACGTGAAGCATGGGGGTGGAAAACCTCATGCTTTGGGGCTGTTTTCTGCCAATAGGGGACAGGACGACTGATCCGTTTTAAGGGAAGAATGAAACAGGGGCCATGTTGTGAAATTTTAAGCCAAAAACCCCTTCCATCTGTTGAGCGCATTGGGAAGATGGAACGTGGCTGGGTTCTTCCAGCATGCAATGATCCCAAACACCACTGCTGGCAACGAAGGAGTGGCGCGTAAAAGCAGTTCAAGGACCTGGAAGTGGCTCGCAGCTCCAGACATCAACCCCATAGAAAAAATTTTGTGGAAGAGTTGAAAGTCCGTGTGGTCCAAACATCACTGCTCTAGATGAGATCGGCAGTCAGGAAGGGCCAAAATACCAGCTACAGTGTGTGCCAAACCATGGTGAAGACTTACAGGAAACGTTTGACCTCTGTCATTGCCAACAAAGGTTATGCTACAAAATATTGAGTTGAACTTTTGTTATTGACCAAATACTTATTTTCCACTATAATGTAAACTAAATTCTTTAAAAATCCAACAATGTGATTTCCTGGATTTTTTTTTTCTCATTTTGTCTCTCATAAGTGAAGTGTACCTATGATGAAACTTACAGACCTCTCTCATCTTTCTAAGTAGGAGAACTTGCACAATCAGTGGCTGACTAAATACTTTTTTGCCCCACTGTACATACCATGTTTTTCACATCCTTTGTCATGTAAAAAGTGAAAAATGTGAATTCCACCAACCTAGGGTCTCCTTCCTGGGATATGTGATTGATTCACATGGGGTTCACATGAATCAAGCTAAAGTGGAGGCAGTAGTTCAGTGGCCCAAACCCTAGATTGTCTACGATTTGCAACGATTTCTGGAATTTGCAAATTTGCAAATGTCAAATAGCTGCCCCACTCACCTCTCTGCTGTAAGGGAACGTTAAAAAACTCCAATGGACCGAAGCTGCAGTGGGGGCATTTGAGTCTCTTAAGAATCGGGTTCACTTTTGCACCAATTCTGAAACATCGAGATCCATCACTCCCGTTCATGGTAGAGGTGGATGCTTCGGAATTGGTAGTTGGTGCCACATTATCTCAGAGAACAGGCTCACGTCGCAAGCTGTTCCTTTGTGTATAGTTTTCAAGAAAATTGAGCCCAGAAGAAAGAAATTACGATGTGGGAAACTGAGAACTGTTAGCAATAAAATTAGCTTCAGAGGAATAGTGGCATTGGCTGGATGGAGCGTTACATCCATTCTTAGTTCTAATGGATCACAAGAATCTGGAGTACATCAGAACAGCTAAACGCCTGAACTCTTGTCAAGCTAAATGGGTGATTTTTTTTTCCAGTTTTAACTTTTCTGTTTCATATCGGCCAGGAACCAAGAATCTAAAGGCTAATGCTTTGTCCACAATCTGGGAGGTGGAACCCCGCAATGTTAAAGAGGAGAATATTTTGGATCCCAGTCACATTTTGGTACCCATCAGGTAGGAGATAATGGTTGAAATTCAGAGAGTGAGGGGAGAAGAATCAATCCCTGCAGACAGTCCAGAAGGTAAAGAATTTGTGCCAGAGTCATTGAGAAAGCAGATTATTGAGCAGGTTCATACCTCTCTCAGTTCTGACCACGCTGGAATTTAACACACTTGTCAGTTAATTACCAATAAGTTTTGGTGGCCTCAAATGAACAAAAAGCAAAACCCCAAGTAAAAAGGAAACCGAAAGCAAAACCCCAAGACAATTGCCTGCAGGGTTGCTAGAGCCATTGCCTACCCCTGAGAGGCCCTGGTTGCACATTTGTGTTGATTTTATCACCGATCTGCCTAAATCCGCGGGCAATACTGTTATTTTAGTAATTGTTGACAGGTTTTCCAAGGGTTGCTAATTGATCCGTATGATGAAATTACCGGCCTTAATGGAAACCGCTGAAGCATTATTTCATCATGTCTTCTGGTATTATGGTCTGCCTGAATTCATAGTTTCTTATCTGGGTCCCCAGTCAAGCGAACATCTTAGATGCTTCTCTTATTAATGATTTCCATAGGGACCATCCGGTTCGGCCTGTTCCCAGGCCCCGAGGACTGGTTTTGTGTTTTGTTGGCATGAGTGCGAAGTCTTGCATTTGCTATGTATTGCATTTCTGAGCATTTTGAGAGTTCTCTTGCTTTCCTAGCTTTGACCCTTGCTTTGTGTGTTATGGTTTATCGATTTGTCTTCCAATTTGGCATTATTTGTTTGATACTTTGGATTGACTACCCAGTTTCAACCCTGCTTGTTTTTGACTACTCTGTGGATTTAATAAAGCTGCACTTGACTCCACTATCGGGTCTGAGTCTACTCTGTGACACCAGGCTACCCGCTAAAGAAACTGGAAAGGACAAAAGAATTAGTTGGCATATAGTTTACTTGATAAGAGCTAATAATGTGTCAGCTTGCATCCCACATGGTTATGTTGTCTATTGTATATATCACAGGGTAATGAGCTGATGATTAATGTGCAAGATGTGCAATCAAAATGAAACAGCAATGCAGGTATGTCTTTATGAACATATAATCTTAATGCAGCAACCTAAACTTTAGTCCTCATCTTGCCCAAACATAGCCATGCATGACATTTAAATATAACCATTATCATCATCATCATCATCATCATCATCACCATCATCATCATCATCACCATCATTATCATCAGAGAGAGAGAGAGAGAGAGAGAGAGAGAGAGAGAGAGAAGTTACTAAAGATGGATCCATGACTTTTATGACCTCTGGAATCTTACATATTTTGTAATTACTGCATGCAATTATTCATCCTTCTGTTGCTATTCTTGTTGTTCTTGTTGTAATACTTTGGAAATATTGTTCTCATCACAGTCATGCCAATTAAGCTACTTTGAAACTTCTTCATTCTTGAAAGAGTGTTTCTCCGCCAGTCTCTCTGTCATTTACATAACAAAAGTTGACTGATAATCAGCCTATGAATGGTGGTTTTGTTGCTTAAAAAGGCCAGTTTTATTCACTGTTCCTTGTTGACAATGGCAAAGACAACAGAGCTGTGTTAGCACACCGGAAATGCCTTTATCAGCAAGCACAAACACTACAAAGGGTACAAGACTATCTCCAAAGAACTTAGCATCCCAAATAAAACAGTTTGAAATGTTATCTAAAAATTTGATACTCATGGAACAGTCAAGAACCGTCCAGGATGCAGTGGAAAGACGAAAAATGATAAGCAAACCCTGTAAAAGTTGCTTTGAAATTTGAAAAAAAGCCATGCACTTGTCCAAAGAACATCAGGTTATGCTGGGAACATCTGGATGTTGTTGGTTTCAAACCTCCCTACTTTATGCCACACACTCAACAAAACAGGGCTCTATGGGTGATCACCAAGGAGGACCCCACTGCTTAAAGAAAGACATTAAAAATAGTGAACTTTGTAAAACTTACAGAGAGCAGCTTAATTATTTGCCTCCACATAAATGTGGTGGGTTGTTGGACGATTCTTCAAGAAAACAAAAGTCTTTCTATTAGGAGTTGCACTGACCTGCCTTCCAACGCTAGAGGGCAGTGTTGGCTCACTAAACAACCTGGGGCAGGCATGGCACGTCAGCATGCATGCCGCAGTTCTGATTGGCACTTATGGGAACATTAATGATACCTGTGGGCTCGTGTATTTAAGAGTACCTCAAGCCTAGTCAGGTGTCGCACCCTTAACATTTATGGAGACCTCTCCCATCTCTCGCATGCTGATGCCATCTAGAGCTGAAAGGCTTCTCTCGTGCTCCCTCTCCTTTAGCCCTTGCTTCTACTGCCTCTTTGGCCATTTATTCCCCCTTCTGTGATCGGGGAATCAACGTTTCCCCACGATCGCACTCATGAGGAACATGAGCTCTGCATACTGTTTCGCACTGCACCCTGCAGAACCACGAAACGCTTCACATGCTTCCGGGATCCCCTGGGAATCCCTGAACCAGCTACATAGAGCATCACACTCCATACTGGTCCTCTCCGCTCTGCACAAGCACGGACCCTAAGTACACTAGATACATACCTGAACCCAATGCTGTAAACATTACAATCAGCTCCGACAACCTGAGTGATTTCGGCGTTCTTTCGGTTCTTTTCCCCCTTTTTTGTTTTGGTCGCCACAGTGCTATCACCTCATTAGTAGCTTTTGGTTTCTGTAATAAAACAGGGTGTCCACTCACACCTGATTGTCATCCCATTAATTGAAAACACCTGACTCTAATTTCAACTTCAAATTAGATTATAATCCTAGAGGTTCACATACTTTTGCCACTCACTAATATGTAATATTGGATGATTTTTTTTTCTCAATAAATAAATGGCAAAGTATAATATTTTGTCTCATTTGTTTAACTGGGTTCTCTTTATCTACTTTTAGGACTTGTGTGAAAAATCTGATGATGTTTTAGGTCATATTTATGAAGAAATATAGAGAATTCTAAAGGATTCACAAACTTTCAAGCACCACTGTAAAGAGCTCAAGAACAACAATGGATAAATACAAAATATATATACAATTTCAGGATCATTCATCCTCTGGGAACATTTTGTGCTTTCTGATACACAGCTGTCATTCTGGTAGCCTTCTCATGATGAGCTGTGACATGCCTTTCATCATTTAATTTAACACACACACACACACACACACACACAGGTGTTCTGTTGTTGATAAGCTATCAAATCGTCTGTAGTGGTCTAGGTTATGCCATTACAGAACAAACTTTGGAGGCTAGGGTTCTTGTCTTTTGGGTTGTCATGACAAGAATATTTTCAATATTCCCTGGGTGTTTAAGAACCTCTCTGCAAGCTACAAGCAAGTGCCTCATAAAACTCAACATCTTACAGTTGTGCTTGAAAGTTAGTTAGCTTGAAAATTTCAAGTGAAATAGATTTCTGCATAAATATGACCTAAAACATAATCAGATTTTCACACAAGTCTTAAAAGTAGATAAAGAAAACACAGTTAAACAAATGATACAAAAATATTATACTTGGTCATTTATTTATTGAGGAAAATGAGCCAATATTACATATTAGTAAATGGCAAAAGTATGTGAACCACTAGGATTATCAGTTAATTTGAAGATGAAATTGGAGTCATGTGTTTTCAATCAATGGGATGACAATACCATTTCCTTGTGAGCATGCTCGTAGTAGTTTATCTTTAATACTTTATTTATTGTTTCATGTAACTTATTAAAGCTGTGCCCTCTCGAGACAGGCTAGTAGAGAGAGTTTTGGTCTGTTTTTAGCTACAAAAATGCCCATTTCACTTTTCGGATCTACTACCACGCAGCAACATGGTCGCTTTGTTTACACCCGGGATCAGCTGACTGCGCTGAAGCCGGCTGGCATAGCGACCAGGACAACTAATTACAATATTTTACATATCCCTGAAGAGCTTTGGAGACAGATGCACAGGGGATGCAGAGGAGGAACAAAACAGAGAACAGGAACAGCAAGGGCGAGACAGCGGAGGCTTATGGAGAAGAAGGAATATAAGCCACGTCTTCCCAGCTTTAGCCAGGAGTCAAAGGGAGTTGTGCGAATGTAGTTTAATGTGCTTTTCGAAGACATGGCTACACCAGGACATTCTGGAGGATAATGTTTCCATCGAGGGCTTCCTGACTGTTGACTTGCCGACCGCAACTGTGCCAAAACCGGTAAGGGCAAAGACGATGGCCTGCTGCACTAGTTAATAACCACTGGTGTAACCTGAGTCACATTACCATCAAGGAACGTGCCTGTTACCCGTTTGCTGAGCTGTTGGCTGTTGGACTCAGACCATATTATTTACCGCGTGAGTTTTCCCATGTTATGTTCGCATCTCCATACACAACACCCGAGTGCATTCATTGCCATATCAGGTGACTTCATCCACGTTTACATGGCTAAGGCACTATCCAACTTTATTCAATATGTGGACTGTCCCACCAGGGAGGAAAGAACATTGGACTTGCTGTATGCTAATGTTAAGTATGCATACAGCTGCTCCCCTCTCCCTCCTCTTGGTAGGTCAGATCACAACTTGGTGTACCTCAGTCCTGGGTATGTGCCACTGGTGTGTAGTCAGCCTGTGGTTATGTGGACAGTGAGGAGATGGATTGAGGAGAGTTGTGAGGCACTGCAGGACTGCTTTGAGATTACAGACTGGCAGGCACTATGTGAACCGCATGGAGAGAACATTGACAGGCTCACAGAGTGCATTACAGCCTACAATAAGTTCTGTGTGGACTACACTGTCCCAACTAGGACTGTTAAATGTTTCTCAAACAACAAGCCCTGGGTAACAAAGGACATTAACACTCTCCTCGATGATAAGGACGGGCCTTCAGAGCTGGAGAAAGAGAGGAGGTAAGAACGATCCAGAGGGACCTGAAAATAGAAATTAAGGAGGCTAAGTACAAGTAGAGAAGGAAGCTAGAGGGGAAACTCCAGAGGAACAACATGAGGCAGGTTTGGAGTGGAATGAGGACCATCACTGGCGTCAGGTCCAATAACAACAGAGGACTAGAGGGCAGTTTGGAAGAGGGCCAATGAGCTAAATCTGTGTTTTAACAGATTTGACACTGCAGGCCCCAATTCTGCTGCTGCTGTTATTCCTCAGCTGCCCATTACAATCACGCTCCCTGCCCCTCCTGTTAGCCTCACTGTTGACCAGGTGAGTAGACAACTGAAAAGACTTCACACAAACAAGGTTGCAAGCTCTGATGGTTTTCTGATGATTCTGCAATAGTTGAATGCATCAGTAAGGGTGATGAGGATGAGTACAGAATGATAGTGAAGGACTTTGTCATATGGTGTGAGTTGAACCATCTGCAGCTAAATGTGGCGAAGACAAAGCAACTGGTGATAGATCTGAGGAAGGACAAGGCACCAGTGACCCCTGTGTCCATCAAGGGCGTCATTGTGGACACTGTGGAGAGCTATAAATATCTGGGTGTGCACATTGACAACAAGTTGGACTGGGCTAAGAATACTGATGTACTTTATAGGAAGGGCCAAAGTCGTTTCTATTTTCTGAGGCACCTGAGGTCCTTCAACATCTGTCGGATTATGCTCAGGATCGTTTATGAGTCAGTGGTGGCGAGTGCTATTGTCTATGCTGTTGCATGCTGGGGCAGAAGGTTCTCAACAAACTGATCAACAAAGCTGGTGACGTTGTAGGAGTGACACTGGATTTGCTGACTGCTGTGTCGGAGAGGAGGATGCTGTCTAAGCTGCAGGCCATTATGGAAAATGGAAGCCACCCACTTTACAATGAGGTGATGAGACACAGGAGCACATTCAGCTCGAGGCTCATCCCACCAAAATGCACCACAGAGCCCCACAGAAGGTCATTCCTACCAGTGGCCATCAAAGGCTATAACCCCTCCCTCAAGGTGTGACACAATGTTCTGTCTGTGGGAGGAGATAATTCTGAGATACCGTCATGCAATACAAGAACCAAAAGTGCAATAATGTAAGCTGCTTCTTTCAGTTTTTAATTGTCATTTTATTGTCACTTTAGTTGTGTTTTTAAATGTGCATTTAGTAATATTTAGATTTTTGTTTGCAAATTATTTTACAATGTTCATTTGTATTTTATTTTTTTCTACAGAAATGGTCACTACTGTAATGACTGCAATTTCCCCTCGGAGATAAAAAATTATTCTGATTCTGATTCAATCAGGTGTGAGTGGGCACCCTGTTTTATTTAAAGAACAGGGATCAATCAAAGTCTGCTCACCACAACACCTCAACCACAATGTGTATGGAAGTGTATCATGGCATGAACAAAGGAGATTTCTGAGGACTTCAGAAATAGAGTTGTTGATGCTCATCATGCTGGTTACAAAACCATCTGTAAAGAGTTTGGACTCCACCAATCCACAGTCAGACATATTGTGTAGAATTGGAGGAAATTTAAGACCATTGTTACCCTCCCCAGGAGTGGTCTACCAACAAAAATCACTCCAAGAGCAAGGCGTGTAGTTGGCAAGGTTACAAAGGACCCCAGTGTAAATTCTAAAAACTGAAGGCCTATATATATAAACTATATATATAAACTATATATATAAAACCATCCCAGGACAAAATGATGATCAAATTCAACTTAATCACACTTATGAACAGTTATAAGTGATAAGCAATATACTGTAAATGCATACCTGTTCACTCCATCTGGACTCCTTGTACTTCACTTATATATATATATATATATAATATCTCACTTCACAAATAAGGTTTGCAGGTTTGTGTGATTGTGTGTGATTTGCTTGAGTAGCTCTTTCTTGCAGCTCTGATTCTTTATTCATGGTGTTCGTTTGCCTGATTGTAAAGCGCCCGATCCTCACTTCTATATGCTGCCTCCTTGGAGTGGTGCAACTGCTTTAGCTTGGTATTAAACCAGGGCTTATCATTATTGTATTTAATGCAAGTCCTGGTGGGAACAAATATATCCTCACAAAAACTGATGTACGATGTCATAGTGCTGTGTATTCATCCAGGCTCCTTGTGGTGTTGTCAAACACACACCAATCTGTTAATTCCATGCAGTCCTGGAGTCTTTCCTTCGCCTCTTTAGTTCACTTGTTCACAGTACTTACTACAGGTTTAGCACACTTGAGCTTCTGTCTGTGAATTGGGAGAAGTGGTCGGATAGGCCCAGTGCAGCATTCGTTCATTTTATTTCCTAAAGAGATCGGGTTTACCACGTGAATGCTAGACAGTGGTGTGCGCAATCTGCGCTGTCGGATTCTGAAGTTTGCCGATGACACCATCATGGTGGCTATCATAGCCAAAGGAAATAAGTCTGCCTGCAAAAAGGAAGTGGAGCAGATGGTCTCCTGGTCCAACTACCTGCTGCTGAACACGGAAAAGATGGTGGAGATGGTGGTGGACTTCCCACATACCTTTAGCTCCCTTCACAATAACTCCTCTATTATTCTTATTCTATATCCTGTTATTGTAGTTTATTTTTTACTTTTCCTTTGTTTATCTTTATCTATTTGTGTAGGACTGTCTGATTATTTTTAAGGTCATATTTTTGCGAAAATATAGAAAATTCTAAAAGATTCACAAACTTTAGCACTACTGTAAATCCTTGCAAGTTGTTGGCAATAACAAATGATAATTGACATACATCCTAAGTGAGCCATATGTTTATGTATCAACATGAACAGAGGTTCTTATAGCTCCCTAATGACTTCACCATCAAACAGCTGTCTAAACAGTCTTAGTTGGAAATCCAACATGATCTTTATCAAAGCATTACACCCCAGATCAATATGATTCATACTGAGAACATCCAGTTATTTTATTTTTTTATTTATTTTATTTATTTATTTATTTTTTTGCTTTTACTTAACGTTGTAATAGTCATACCTACTGTTAACTTTTTAAATTAAGAGGTTTGGCTGAACACAATTGCAGGTGGATCGACATGTGTTCTTTAAAAAATACTCACTCATTTTGTGATATGTACAGTATATGCCTTTTAATACTAGCATTGACTATGTGTACATAAACTATCCCTTATTTGGGAGAGAAGAACATAAACAATAAACAACAACTTTGAAAGAGAATCCATGTCAGTGTGTATGTATAGTATGTAATGTATAGTATGGAAATTGTGTTATCAATTGTTTTAGTCCCACTTTCATCAGATTTAGGTCAGGGTCCCCAGTTTTACAGTTTCACCTTTTGGGTGAACCGGGCATGAAGTGACCACGTGGTTGGAATCCTCGCAGTAAAAACAAAGCCGCTGTTCTTTCCGCCGAGAACATTCCTGGGGGGCAAGTGTGGTGCGGCCCCTCCAGGGAAAAGAAGCAGAGAAGCGCTATATTGTGCAGAGTGGTGGGGTGCCAGGACCAGGATTGAGAAACTCTGGTCTACAGAAATAGAAATTGATTGTTTTTGCATCAATTGGCAAATTGCAAATTCAATCATATGACTAGTTGGCTTGTTCTACCTGTTGGCTTTTGTGCTGGGATCAGCTTTGGTGGATACATCGGGACTTGTTGGCGAATCAGGTGCATATTCTTGGATTATTTTCCCAGGACCTGGTACTATGCTGTTCCGCAGTGCCGATTTTTATACATCATTCTACTGGACATTGATTCATACTGAGCATTATTGAGGCCTTACACTCGCAGGAAATGCTCCAGTGGACAGAGATGCGATTGTATCAGATCGCCACACTCAATGGCATTCATGAACAGAGAATTTGCACTGTCAGACTGCCAAAGGGAGCATGGATTGTTTTGCTCCTTTTCCTATCAGGTAACTTTCATCCTAATCCAGGCCCAGAACTGTTCGAGTTAAGAAACCCAGATAATCTCAGGAATGCCAGCGGGTTGCATTTTGTTCATGTTAATGTGCACAGCCTGGTAAAAAAAAATAGATCATATTCATCTGTGGGCTAAACTGACAAAATGCGAAGTTATGGTACTGTTGGAAACATGGCATAAACCATCAGTGGCACGCACACTTGCGCTGAAAGAGTACGCTATAAGCATACCTCGTTGAAACACGCAGGCGCAGAGCGACGCATAGCAATTAAGAATTGTGGACACCTAAAGATCACTGCAATTCAGCCCACACAACATTCCAGGGCCGGGAGAACAGTGATTGGGATCACAATGCTAATGAGCAGGATCCTAACTAACGCTGGGAATCACAAAGCGCTTGCGAACAAGCGCTGGGTTCTGGAGAAGCTGTCCCTAATCACGTTGACGATCAGGTGCATGTGAAACGCACAATCAACCAGTAAGGGACGAAGGGGCAGAAGAAGAGCAATGAACAGGGGAAATATCTAACACTAGCTTCTAATCCCAAGCTTACCTCGGGTTTTTTGACCCTACATGACAAACCTCCTAAAGTGAGATTGGGCTACCGTTAAAGCCTAACAGGGCCCGGAAAAACAATACCACCTAGAAGACTACTGCAACGATAAGGCAGCAAGTAGGTCGAATGGCGCGACACCTGCCAAACTCAGAGGTGGTCTTAAATACCTAACCTAGCAGGTGTTGCCCATTTTCGCAATGAAGCAGCTTACAGACTCTGTTAGGCTTTAACGGTAGACAAAGGAACCTTGTGTAACTTCTATGCAACTGTAGGAATCTCATATATTGTCAAATGTTAATGTCGGTGTCACTTTGTAAAACTTATTTTATCAAAATAAGTGCCAATGCCAGTTTCTACTCATGAAATGAAATGATCTCAGCCCAGTGGAAAATAATTTATATATATATATTTTTTCGATACCAAACAGGCATGGCATGTAATCAATGTGATCATCAGAGAGCTGGCATTTTAGAGAAAGATCAGAGCCTGTCTGAGGTTAACTGGATTAAGGGCTCAACCACTGACAAAACACTTAATTTCAAACTCTGGTGGGAAGTAGCAACACATCGCTGAACCAGAAGCAGACACCAGCTTGTGACTGGACTGCAAGTTATTGGTTTCAGAAATTCCATGTTAAAAGAAACACATTCATATATACACACATAAAAATCTGTCACAGCAAATTTTGTCGATTTAAAGTTTATGGACAATGTGCTGTGTTGTTGCATTGCAATGTATTATTGCATACTAGAAACACAGAAAAAAATAAAATGAATGAAACAGCTAAATAGTTAAAGCAAAATACAAAATGTCTTTTAAATCTGGGTTAAAAAATCCACAGATTGAATAACAAAGTCTCAAAATAACATCATTTTGAAGCAAGTTTTTGGTCATTTGGTGTCAGTTTACATCAGTATCCCAGATGGGAAGTGATCTAGAAATAACTGGAAAATATAGCACTCTTATTAGCTTCAGGCTGATCATTTAGGAAGAACTGCTTTCCTGCCTGAAGGAATGTGATACATAATAGGAATAAAAGTAGCTGCACATTAGCTTTGAATATGGTACTGCTGTAGCAATTGCATGTTCATGTACATACATTGCTTGAAGACCTTTGAGCTACAACATTCATCTACAGAGACCAGTGTCAGGTCTAATGTGTATGTGTTACCACAAGGCTAATGTGATAATTAATTTATGGTAAAACTCTGGGCCAGATGCCAGACAAATGAGAAATGTGCTTTTGCCATTAGTGACCTCGAGTATGAAAATCATCAGGACCTAGAAAGCATCATACTGTGAACCTCCACAGCACTGTAGTCCAGATGATCAAATACATACATGATTAAATACATACATCATTCAGCTCATTATATAATTATTGGAAGATCATTCATTATAAGTACAAATTCCATAACAAGGTTTTTTTTTTGTTTTGCTTATTATAACCAAAAAACGATATCCATGTAAAGTGAAACTATTTAATTGCAAAACAGCATTATACTTTATTGTAATTATTTTAATTTGATTATTATTATTATTATTATTATTATTATTATTTAATATATTTAAGTGCTAAGTGTAATAAATACTGTATATTTAAATAAATAATAAATAAATAAATAAATAAATACTGTATATAATACTGTTCATCTGTATGTGCATGTTTGATGAAGAAATTATACTTGATAGAGTTGATAAAGTTGATAGAAAATTTTGTTTGCAGTTAGAAAGAGAAGTAATCACACATTACATTTTGTTCAAGTTCTATGGGTGGCAGTACTTGTGACAAGTTGTTTTTCTAAAATAATCTTAGTTAAAATAGTCATATTAATTAATATATTAATATGACTATAATGCCACACACTGCAAATTCATTATAATTTACAAAAAGGCTTAATGTGACTTGTGGGGTACTTCATTTGGAATCAGACTTTCTTAATTTGGCATGGTACAGCTTAAAAATGTATTAATAAATAAACACTGAAATGTACCTTTATCACACAAATTCAGTTGGGTTTATTTAGCTTTCAAGAAATATTTAAATGGATATTTTTTTTATATGTGACTATATACTCTACTCTTGGTTTACTTGCAAGATATCTCTTTTATTTTCTCTCTCACTCACTCACTCACTCACTCACTCACTCACTCACTCACTCACTCACTCTCACACACACTTAAATGATGGTGTCTGATCTTACAAACCAACGAAAAGCAGCATCATATCACCAGTCATGTGCTGATAAGAAGTGGATCCAGCAGACTGTGTGAAGCAGCAGCAGAAATGGTTTTCAGCATTAGTTGGCACAGATGGTAGAGATGCTCTCAAAGCTGCAGCCTGGTAAAGAGGCTTATTTCACAACCCTCGGTGACTTCAGGGATATTAAGCAAATACTAAAAAGTATACTGAAAGGTCCCACTTGCAAGGGTCCCATAATAAAAAGTGTACTAAAGGGTTCCACTTCCCACACTGCACTTTTCAAATCCATCCAGAGAAATGTCATGTTTATCTGTGAATAGACTGCATACCTATGTGAATATGACTTGCCAATCAAAAAAATAAAATCATGCCATGCTTACATACACACATGCTCAAAAGTATGCAGTGGCTTAAATTACTTTAATTGTGTGCTAATACAGGCGGTATAAGTCATACAGCTAGCTCTGAAGACAAACATTTGAAGTATAATGGGCCATACTGAATAATTCTGAACCCCAAAGTGCTGAAACATATACAGTGGGGCAAAAAAGTATTTAGTCAGCCACTGATTGTGCAAGTTCTCCTACTGAGAGAGGTCTGTGATTTTGAAAAAAAATTCATCATAGGTACACTTCAACTATGAGAGACAAAATGAGGAAAAAAAAATCCAGGAAATCACACTGTGGGATTTTTTAAAGAATTTAATTGTAAATTATGGTGGAAAAATAAGTATTTGGTCAATAAATTTGGTTCAACTCAATACTTTGTAACATAACCTTTGTTGGTAATGACAGAGGTCAAACATTTCCTGTATATCTTCACCACGTTTGCACACACTGTAGCTGGTATTTTGGGTCCATTCCTCCATGCAGATCTCTTCTAGAGCAGTGATGTTTTGGGGCTGGTCGCTGGCCAACGCGGACTTCACAAGTGTTCTATGGGGTTGAGGTCTGGAGACTGGCTAGGCCACTCCAGGACCTTGAAATGCTTTTTACGGAGCCACTCCTTCATTGCCCAAGTGGTTTGTTTGGGGATCATTGTCATGCTGGAAGACCCAGCCACGTTCCATCTTCAATGCTCTCACTGATGGAAGGAGGGTTTTGGCTAAAAAAATCTCAAGAAAAATCTCTACATGGCACCGTTCATTCTTCCCTTAACATGGATCAGTCGTCCTGTCCCCTTTGCAGAAAAACAGCCCCAAAGCATGATGGCCTTTCCACCCCCATGCTTCACAGTAGGGTATGGTGTTCTTGGGATGCAACTCCGCATTCTTCTTCCTCCAGTTGAGTTTTTAAATTACCAAAAGTTCTATTTTAGTTTTCATCTGACCACATGATATTCTCTTCAATCCTCTTCTGGATCATCCATATGCTCTCTGGCAAACTTGAAATGGGCCTGGACATGTACTGGCTTAAGCAGGGGGACATGCCTGGCACTGCAGGATCCCCTCTCAGCGTAGTGTGTTACTGATGGTAGCCTTTGTTACTTTGGTCCCAGCTCTCTGCAGGTCATTCATCAGGTCCCTCTGTGTAGTTCTGGAATGTTTGCTCTCCGTTCTCATGATCATTTTGACCCAACGGGATGAGATCTTGTGTGGGGCCCCAGATCGAGGGAGATTATCAGTGGCCTTATATGTCTTCATTTTTTTACAATTGCTCCCACAGTTGATTTATTCACACCAACCTGCTTGCCTATTGAAGATTCACTCTTGCCAGCCTCGTGCAGGTCTGCAATTTTCTTCCTGGTGTCCTTCGACAGCTCTTTGGTCTTGGCCATGGTTGAGTTTGGAGTCTGACTGTTTGAGGCTGTGGACAGGTGTCTTTTATACAGATAATGAAGTCAAACAGGTGCCAATAATACAGGTAACGAGAGGAGGACAGAAGAGCTTCTTAAAGAAGATGTTACAGGGCTGTGAAAGCCAGAAATCTTGCTTGTTTGTGGGCGACAAAATACTTATTTTTCACCATAATTTACAATTAAAGTCTTTAAAAATTCTACATTGTGATTTCCTTGATTTTTTTTCTCATTTTGTCTCTCATAGTTGAAGTGTACCTATGATGAAAATTACAGATCTTGCACAATCAATGGCTGACTAAATACTTATTTTGCCCCACTGTAGCATTTGAAAATGGCTTGTCTACTTAACACTCAATACCATAACTTACTTTACAATCAAAGCCTGCACATCACACAATAATAATCTAATCTAAACTTGTAAAGTTGCTTTGAGACAATGCTCCATTGTAAAAAGCGACATATAAATAGATCTGACTTGACTTGACTTGAATAATCTGTAAACACTGGAAAAAACAAGGAATATACACTGAATTGGTGCCATCCCATTGCAGGACATCATTCCTTCACATTCACCCACACCTTGAAGCAATTTACAGTGATCAAGTTACATAGATCAGGATAAAGTAATTGCAGATGATTGGTGCCTTGTACTTGCATATGAATGAGTATTCTCCATAGACCACACACATTTTTGGAGCTATGTGAACTTTGTTGTGTTCTTTAAGAACATACTGTATATTGGTAGCTCCACTTGTGGAGTCCAAGCCAGCTTGAATACACAGTGTCTTTACAGCAAAAGTGCAACCGTACCAATATAACGCCAAATCAGAAAAAGCTGGGATGGTACGGAAAATGCAGATAAAATAATGAAGTATTTCTTACAGTTACTTGACTTTTATTTACTTGCAGACAGCAACACCCAAGAAATTTCTCATGTTTTGTTTGGTTAACTTAATTTAATTTTAACATCCTTACTGCATTTCAGGCCTGAAACACATCCCAAAAATGTTTGGACAGAGGAAAAAAGATAAGCAGTTGATTTCCAATCAATAAAAATGTGTGAGAAAATTATTGAAATGTTTAAATACAATGATAAAAAATGGACGAGATTTACATATTTCAGTCCTAATGTTTCCTTAGGCTTGTTTAGCATTGTCTTTTTAAAAATGCATAAACATCACAGGAAAAGAGCATCTTGGAGGTCATCATTGAGGCAGCAGATAAGATAAGATAAGACAATGCCTTTATTGTCATTGTACAACAATACAATGAAATTAGGAATGACATTTTGGAATTACAATATGCTGCTCTATCTCAAAGTATTTTTCTGCATTAATGCTGCCATCACAGAAGTGTAAATTACCTTTGGCAAGGGCAGTGACACAACTCTATACCATGATAGACCCTGACTTTTGTACTTGTTGCTGATAATAGTCTGGATGGTCCTTCTTTGATCCTGAGCACAAGACATCCATTTCTTCCAAAAATCTGGAATACTGATTCATCCAAAATACACATTTCCCCTGTGGGATGGTCCATCCACGATGCAAGCCCAGAGAAGCCAACGCTGCTTCTGCACCTGGTTAACATAGGGGTTCTTTTTTGCACAGTTATATTTTAAGTAACATTTATGAATGTAACTCAGTATTGTAGTGCTTAGCAAATGTATGCCAAAGTAATCCCTTGACAATGTGGTTATAAATTTTCCCTCAAATTGTTACGCTGAATATATAAGTGGTAATGAAAAATATTGTATTCAATTTGAAAAAAAAAATGGCAATTAGAATAATTTTCCCTAGTGGTTTTAGATTTCTGGCACCCATAGTAGATTTAGTTTTAGAACTTTTTTAAAATGTGTTTGATCTGTGTATTACATATCTTTAGCGAAATCTCTGCTGTCATAGTACTTTCTATTGCGGTTAAGTGGTTTTGATTATGTTGTGGATAAGTGTCTCACTGAGGAAATCTTAAATCATACAAGTTTAGGATTATTCAGTTCTATGAAACATGAACAGTTACATTCTAAGTATATTGTACTGTATGGCAAAATACCCTCCATATCCTACTCTGTGACCTTGATCAGGTTGGGTGGTGGGGGTGAGGTAAAAATAGTATAAAAAAATGGTAATTTCCATGTTTTTTTTAATTATGTTTACATGTGATGTTTGAGTGTTACTTGATTTTTTTTTAACCATTGGTTTTATTGGTTTAGCACATAGCACATAAATATGTATAAGCATAAGTTTCATACAGTAACAATTCTGTGTTGACAGAAAGAAGTACAGGTGAACAAACTAAGATTTAAAAAGATTTTTAATACACATCATCCACTCTGGGTGTCTGACATTTATGTATATGGAGTGCTAGAAAAAAGATGGTATAATTTAATTAAAGTGTAAGGAGAAACATCTATGTAAAACTATGAATGGCCATGGTAGCAGCGCTTACAGTATAACAGTATTAGTTGTGGTTACTTTTTTTCAAGTACTTTCTTACTTGGTTTCATTTGCTTATCATGATAATAAATGACTGAACATGTGTTCACTGTCAGGATGAAAAATCCACACAGTGGGATAAGATAGTGGTATTCTGACAGAAGCTGAATGAGAGGGAAAGAGAAAAATGGCAGAGATAGAAAGACAGAGAACCTACCGCAATGCGTAAGTTACAGTGAAACAAAGGTTAGAAAAAAAGCTTTTGAATGATTATAGTGTATGACTGCTTCTCTACTATTCTGTGTCCACTATGAAATTTAAATTACATCCATAATTTCTGAAGGAGAGAAATGGGAAGAATTAAACATTAATGGAATGACCTTTGATGAGCTGGTCTATGATATCCATGTTTATCATTATTATTATGGGTCCTCTCAATGCGCACTCAGGATAGATCTGGTACGAACAAAATAATTAAATATCTAAAAACAACACAGGAGGTGGAATAGTAATATCCGAGGCAGTCTTTCATGCCCTCTGCATAAATCCAAATGAATTTCTAATGGAAACCCATTTTTAATCCTAATTTGCAGGCTTTTGCTAATGGGTTAATGTACTGAAATGTCTTTTTTCCACTGTCGTTGTCCCTGTGCAACCCAAAAAAATGTCAACAAGTGCAAGACTTAGGAAAGTATTTTTGTTACCTTTGGTAAAGGATTATATGCATGTGTGGTTCATTTACTTAAATCAAGCAATTTTATTAATTGCACTAAATGTGTCAAAAACATATTTGTTTTAGCAAGACTGGAACAGAATTAGATGGCATTCCTGCTTTTATTATTTTTTTACCTCATCCCTTTGCCAATTTTAGAATTCTATCTTCTCCTGTAATGCTTAATGGAACTGGAGAATACAGAGCAAATAATCTTTCATCAGTAATCAATACAGAAGACATCCCATTCCCAAAGATCTAATATACTTTGTAATCTATCAGTGATTGTATAGACTTAATGGGTTAATACAGAGTGAATTAACACAGAGTAAATATGACTTAATACAAAGTCAAAACATCATACTGAAAGCACAGCTATCTTGTTAGAGAAAGGACAGTCACTTTTAGGAACCACGCAGTTCTGCAGCCCAACACTAAGGGGCGACGATGGCGTGGTAAAGTGCCGGGACTGCGACAGCAGTTCATAGCATGCATGCTTCGCTTAGAATAGGTGCTGATTGCACTTGACTCAATACACCTTCTCGTGTAGCTATTTAAAGCCATTTCAAAGCAGTGTCTGTATGATTCACGCGCTTGAATGGTTCAACTTGCATGACTTATGCGCTGTTCTTCCTCGCACTGTTGGCTTCAGTTAATGAAAGATCGTACACTTTTCCTTTGCAGAGGCAAATGTGATGTAGAGTTGCAACGGTCAAGGTACGGTAGGGCTATAGCTTAATATTGTTAGGGTCAGATTCTGGTGCGACTGGCTCTTTCCTTTTGGTACACTTTCACCCCCTGACCTTGGCAGCGACATCAGCTTGGTCGCCGCAGAGAAGCGAGCTTCCATTTACATCCTATCAACAGCTATTGATTATACTTGGTATTCGTGAGATATTCTTAGCGATCGGATATTGTATTCTGCCCTGCTTTCACTATTTTTGCAGGCGCTGTACCATGATCAGCGCTGTTCTTTTGTTTCTCTGTACATTTGCTCTTGTTGAGGGATGTCAGCTCCATCGCTGTGACAACACAAGCTCTCGCCTACTTTCTACCCAGTTATCATTGATATTATTGCTCAGTGTTTGCAAGCTTATTCTAGAAATCGGGTTCTTGCTTTCATTTCCCATTCGCTACGTGAAAAGTGCTGTATATTTTTAGCAGCATGTCCTTGTAGGGTTTCCATGAGCTGGGCTTGTCGAATGTTTTTTTTCAGAGTCGACTCCTGCAAGGTGTCCTGCAAGGTGTCTCCTCCTTCTGGTTCTCTTCTTTTTAGCTATGCTGCTATAGCTAATGCTGCCGGAGTCTCATGCTACACATGGCCTCAGTGATTGTTAATAGACACTGTGCTCTTAATAAATAACTAATTACATTTTCTGTTTTCTGTCCAAGCTGTGTTCCGGTACCAATTCCAGCCCCACACATGATGTTCATCTGCCTCAGCATCACTCAAGTTGTTTCTGTCATCAGCTCCAGCCCCACTATACCCAGGCCACACCAAAGAGCAGTAACACCAAGGGCTATCCTGCTTAGAGTCAAAATCCTAGAGTGACTCTGTGTATCATGCCTCTTACTAGAGTGATCTGGGTTCATTCCCTGTCGGCTGCCGTACAGGCAGGATTCATTTCCTTTTTTATTCTTTTATTGTTTCAACCTGCACTTCACTCCTGTATGTGTGTACGTATGTGTATATATATATATATATAGATAGATATATATAGATAGATAGATAGATAGATAGATAGATAGATATATACGTGTATATACGGTATATATTATAGATATATATATATATATATATATATATATATATATATATATATATCTATATATATATATATATATATATATATATACTGTAGATATATATCTATATCTAATATATATTATAATATAGGTGGTTCTTTTTTTTGTGAAGTTGCTAACAGTTACAGTCCCATTAAGCACGTTAAACCCTCTCCACGGACCCAACAGCAGGGCTTATTTATACGAAGTACCTGTTGCTTTGGTCTTGGTCTTAAAACCCCTTGATTTCACATAGTGAACTGTAACAGTCATTAAATGAAAATGTAAAGAATCATTTACAAAATGCAGAGCACATAAGAAGCATTTACATTATTTGATCATGATATTTATGAAAGTGTCACAGTACGGCAAGGCAGAGGCAGGCGAAATGCAGGTTCCAGTCTAAATAAAACAATTTATTAATAATAAAAGTAAACAGCGACAAATAAACAAACAAGCAATAACTCAGAGCATTAAACACAAATAAAACCTGGCATGAGAGCCAAAAACTGCACACCGAGCAAAAAACCAGTAACGAAAATAACACAGCAAAAATAAACCTGGCATGAAGCCCAAGACAAAGAGAACAACAGAAAAACCGGCTAACCCAAATAAAGAGAAAACCCACAACCTGGCATATGAGCCAAACAAAAACCCAGAATACAGCAATAAAAACCCACAGGAAAGGAACATGGAAAACTCCAACTAGGCAGGTAAACAGGAAAGAACATAACATGGAGCACTTAGTGAGATGTGGCATGGCATGGCATGGCGTGGCATGGCGTGGTAGCACAGTATAGCGCGGCAGAAACAGCACACAAAACGACCGTCAACAGAGGAACATGCTACCACGCAGCTGGGAAAACAAGGAGCTTATATACAAAAAATCCCAGCTGCGCGCGGTAGCAATTAACAAAAAATAACAAAACAGACAATAAACAAAAACAGAAAATAAACCAGCAGCAGGCACGGATCAGACAGAGAGACACAGTGAGAAAGTTATCAAGGCTAAAACAAAAATTTATGTCTCTAATAAGCCTATTAAAAATTGTTTACTGAAGTACTAAACATGTTTGCACTACAGTAGACTTTAGTGTACTTGCAGCTACACTAATGATTGGCACACTTGCTGTGTTAAAAAGGAAGAACTAATTTTGTACTGATGGAATAACTGATTGTAACATACAAGTATAATAACTTGTAAAATTAAAGTATGAAATTCTAACTTTAATTGGGTTAAGTGTACATAACTGTCACGACGTGGCCCTACTTGCACGGGTTCAATGGTTATGACCATGCTTATATTTATTGGGGAGATAAGCAGGCTTTACAACAAAACATTACATAAGCAGGTATACCGCAAAACAGAAACAATAGCGGGGATTATACCACTAAACAGAGAACTAAAGCGGGGCTTAAACAGCAAAACAGAGACAATGGCGGGCTTTACTGTGAAACAGAGACTACAGCAGGCTTAAACCGCAAACAGAGACAAATGGTGGGCTTATATACTGCACAGCAGAGACAATAGCGGACTTTACCACGAAACAGAGGCTACAGCAGGCTTTTACTGCAAAACCAAGATAAACAGCGGGGCTTTACCGCAAAACAGAGACATAAGCGGACCTTCAGTAAAACTACGCACAGGAACAAAAGCTTTCCGGTGACACAATAAAACAAGGTGGACCATCCTATGTTTTTATGCTTCTCCTTCGGGTGCTCCCCCCACAGTCCGTGGAGCACCGCAAAATGTCATTGTCTGGATCGCCTTGAGTGGGGAGGCGAGGAGGATCGCCATCGCAAGGCGCATTCGCTCGCAAGTTCAGGGTGATCCTGACATATCCCCCCCCCCCCCAAAGGAAGCACGAAACGGGGGCTTGTTTGTTGGCTTTCCTCTCAGGCGGGCACCTGGGGGGAAGTGAACGGCTCTGGAGGTCCAACGCAGGAACCAGAACAGACGCCTTCGGCGCAGGCCCAGAAAATCCGGAAACAGATGGCCCTCGGCGCAGGGCTCAGGAACCGGAACAGACCGCCCTTGAATGCAGGCACAGGACCCGGACCAGACTCCCTTGGCACTGGCAACAGGACCCGGAAACAGACCCCGTCGGTGCAGGCACAGGGACCGGAAACTGAAACCTCCTGGCCGCTGGCACAGGAAAGACCTCGGCGCTGATGTCCCGTGGCGCTGGCACAGGAACAGACCTCGGCGCTGATGTCGCGTTGGCACGGGAGAACCGGTGCAAGTGGTCCGTGGCGCGGGAGAGGGGAGGACGAGCTTGTACGAGGAGATCATTCAAAGTGCCTATGACTCGGAATATGGAGCTAGCGCTTTTGGACACCAAACTGACACGACGCTATCGGCTCTCGGCACTGGGCTAGCATGTTCAGACAAATCAAACAACACGATGCTTACTGGCTGTAGTACGGAGCTTAAAAGGGGGTGTGTTCTGAAAACCAACTACACACGATGCTGTCGGCTCTAAAAAGCGGACAGTGTGTTCAGAAATGGGACGGGACAGGACGCTGTCGGCTGAAAATAACGGAGCTAAGCGCTTTCAGTCACAGGACTACAGGTGCTGTCAGCTCAAATACAGAGCCTAGCACTTTTGAATACCAAATTACGGGATTGCTATCGGCTCATCAACAGAGCTAACAAACATCCTTGAATATGCTGAGCTAGAGGACCCAAATAGTGGATATTATTGCAGTCTAGCTGCTCAGGGACACTAAGCTACGGGGTGCTAACCATTCATCTATGAGGCTAACAAAAGTGCGGCGTGCTCAGCTAGGGCACTAGCAGGCTCAGATACAGGGCTAAAACGTGCTTAAAGATTAGGCTAAATGGGCACTAGCCTGTACCTGCCCAACCCTTTCCCTGCAGCTAATGAGAGGGGAATGCCGTTAAACGCATGGATGAACAGGGTTTTCCCGGGGGGTGGTTTGATGGAGCCTGTGTGGACTCGATGCCCCGAAAACCCCGTGGGGACCCCAAAACAAAACTCTAACTTCTCAAAAGACTCTCCCACCTGGCCAAACCTCAATGGCATAGGGCCCCTCAGCTGTGAAACGAAGAAAAACAAAAAAGATATTTGGCATAATCAGTACTAAAAAAACTCCCTCAAATATCGAGCACACTGGTCTATAAACATGGCACGCAAAAGGCTGGATTACCCCCTCGGCTTGACCGTTAGACTGGGGGTGGAAGCCCGAAGTCAGGCCTCACCGTGGTTCCCGAGGATCTTACAGAAGGCCCTCCATGCCGTGTGACACGAAGTTGGGGACCCGATCCCGAAAACGATATCCTGCGGGATCTTGTGAAAGAGGGTCTAGGCAATCTCCAGGGTCGTAGGCAGTTTGGCAAAGCGATGAGGTAGACGGGTCTTGGAGAACCGGTCCTATACCCACAGTCAGAATAAACGGTCTTCCCTTCAGATGAGGGGGAGCCCTGTAATGAAGTCCACCGTCGATGTAGAGACCCAGGACCGAGATGAAAAAAAACTCCCTAGTGTCCGGCCATCCATAGAGGGCCACCTGAAGTACCCGCCGCAGGAGGGCCAGGGTGTGGTGATAGCCCAGGGTGGCCGGCGAACCTTGGACTCGTGGGCCCACAGCAGAGATGCGGTCCGAGCAGGGGCGGGCATTAGCCGGTTAGTAGGGCCCCCCCGGGGTCGGGTTCGGACCCCTGTGCCTTCTGGACGATTTGCTGGAACCTTCCAGGTGAAATGGGAGGATTAGCCAGTCAGAGGAGAGGATGGTGTCCTGGCGGCTCGCAGGAGGTATAGGGGGGAGAACTGTCGAGAGAGGGGTCTGGCTTTCCGTTATGTGACCCCAGGTCGTAGATAAGATAAAGTTAAATCGTCCAAAAAATCATCGGGAGGACTAGGTGGAAACCTCAACCTTGGGAGGAGGTCAAACTGCGTGAGGGGGGGCGCGGCCACCTTCCTATAATCCCGGATAAAATGGCGGTAGAAGAAGTGGCAAACCCCCAAAAACGCGTTGAAGTTCCTTGCGCCCTGAGGGTCTGGGCCACTCTGAGACCATGCGCAGATCTTGGCGGGATCCGCTTTGATGCCCCCCCCTCTGAATGACTAATTCCAGGAAGGTACACAGTCCCCCCTCCGTGGAAGTCGCACTTTCACAGGCCTGACAAACAGTCGATTCTCCAGGAGACAGGTGAGCACGAGCCCTGGACATGTTGGCGAACGTGTTTTTGGGGAGAAGGAGAGAAAAAATTTAAAATGTCATCCAGGTACACGAAAAACAAAGGTGATTGAGAAAATCCCGGAGCAAAACGTCATTAAACTAGCACCTTGGAGGTACCATCAAGGCGTGGCAAGGCCAAAGGGCATGACGCAATTACTCGAAGTGCCCTAGAAGTGTATTGAGGCGGTCTTTCACTCGTCCCCCTCCTTTGATTCGGACCAGGTGGTATGCGTTGCGTAGGTCTAATTTGGTGAAACCTTTGGTGAACCCCTGGAGAAGATCAAAATTTGCCGAGGAGAGGTATGGCAAGGGGTAACGGTTTTGTTTGGTGATGGCATTAAGACCCGGTAATCGATAACAGGGGCATAAGTGAGCCTCTCCTTTTGGCAGCAAAAAAAATATCCAACCCTAACGGAGAGGAGGAAGGGCGTATGAGCCCGAGCGGCCAGGCAGGCTTCTTCTCTCGGCCCGGGGGACAGCTGGTAAAGTCGACCGGTGGGGGCAAGGAGGGCACCCGGGAGGAGGTCGATGCTACAACATCATAGGGCCGGTGGGGTTGGCAGCTTCCTGGGCGTGGTCCTTACTAAACACACCCAGGCCAGGTCGTGGTGGCACCAGGGTACATTTGGAGACGTCCGAGGGGTCCCTCCTGGCTGAGACCGTGCGTTGGGGGACCTTTGGCTGTGGGCATGGCGGAGGTCCCAAAACAACTCCCGATGGCAGGACTTCCCTCCACACCCGGTGATTCCTACCCTGCTTCCAGTCGATGGTTGAGCAGTGCGCCACCAACTAGGGGTGGCTAAGGGGACCAAGGGAGTCTTGGGCGAGCGGCATCACCACAAAGGAGTGGTCTCCGGTGGTTTCGGAAATGATGAGAGGGAAGGGAGAAGTGCAGTGGGTGATCCTAGCCAGCAGGTCGACCATCAAGGGGTGTATGCCCCGCGTGGACGTAGCCAAGGCCTCCAGTTTGGAGGTCGAGCTGTGTCGCCAGCATCGACAGCCCCGAGTTGACCCAGGGAGGACACAAAGGTAGCCAGAAAACGTGAGGAAGGTCCACCCTAGTTGCAGGGGTCTTGGATTCAAGGACTCGTCGCCAGGGCCCCCCAGTCTTACTGGTGAGTCTCCCTTTTGGTCGGGATGTGCAGGTGGTGATAGGTGATGAGACCAGGGTTGGCCACAGTACATGCGTAAAATCCCCGGCCCTCCTGTGGGCCCGCTCATCCCTGTGTGAGGTCTGGTACGTCCCAACTGCTTGGTTCCCGGGTCGACAGGGAAGTTTTTTTGGTCGTGGTGTGAGGGTGAGGGTGGGGGTTCAGACACCGTGGATCGGGTCTGGGAAGCCGGAATCAGCTGGACTGGACGTGAGGCCCTCTCCAACCTCTTTGCGCGTGCATGCGTCGGTCCAGGTGAAGGGCCAAGTACACCATGGTCTGGAGGTCGCTGGGTTCATCACGGACTGCAAGCTCATCCTTTAAGCAATCTGACAAACCCGACTTGAATGCCTTGAGCAGGGCGGTGTCATTCCAGCCAGCATCCGTGGCCAGCAACCAGAACTTGACCGCGTAGTCAGTGGCCGAGCGGGAGCCCTGTCGGAGGTGAAAGAGGTGACTCGACGCAGCTTCACCATTGTTCGAGTGGTCAAAGACCACTTGGAACCAAAGGACGAAGTCCACATACGAGATTTCCTCCAGATCGCTTGAGGAGAGTGCAGCCTCAGCCCACGTCAAGGCCAAGAACGTACGAGACCTTTTGCCCCTGGGTGGAGAAGGCCGAAGGGCACTGCTGGAAGACCCGACCACACTGCATCAAGAACTCCCGACACTTGTTCATATCCCCATCAAAGGGCTCCGGGTGGGTAAATAGGGAGTCCTGGTTGGGTAGAGCGGCGGCATGACCAGCTGGGGCTGTGATGGAGGGTTGCGAACCAGTCGGAGTGTTCAGAGGTAGAGAGGAGAGGAGCTCGGGCGACCGCCGGAGACAGATGATGTCTGGCTCCCGGCAGCAAGAAGTGTACTCTTGGGAGGGTGAGAAAGCAACTGGTTAATTTGAGTGCTAAGAGAAGTGACTTGTTGACTCAACAAACGGTTAGAATCAAGTAATGCAGAAAGTAACTTGTCATGTTGTTGTAACCAGGCCTGTTGTCGGTCTAAGGCGACGTCTACTGGAACTGAGGAGGTTGTCTGCTGGCTCGCGGGCTCCATAACTGGCCAGAATATTCTGTTATGTGGGGCCTAGGGTCCCACGGTAATTTAATTGAGGAGCCCTAGATGCGACCCAACAAACTACCCAAAACTACGACATAAGAAAGATAATATTTATTGAACAATACTTAGTGTAATGGTGCAAGTCGGTAGTATGTGTCCAGTGAAGGTAGCGTGAGTACAGAAGGTTGACAGGTGAAGACGACAACCAAACTAAAACGAGTAGCGGCGGCAGTGTGAGAGCTGTTCCCCAAGATGTCCAGGAGGCTCTGCCAGCAACATGAGCGTCCACAAGGTGCAAGCAGAATGGAGGGCTGGTAGGTCCAGAACTAGGAGGGAGGAAAGAACGACTGGGATGAGTACCGGGCAAAAACTGGAAAAATAAATGAGGCGTGGTAGCCAAATAAATTTTAAAAGGTGCAGTAGCAGGAGAGAGAGATGCAGTGAAATAGGCCAGCGAGTAACAGCCAGCAGCTAAAGCTAGGTAGTTAGCACGAGGGCTAGAAGCTGAAGCTAAATAAGCCAGTAGGTTATAGGAACGGCTAATAGCAAGCAAGCTACAGTTAGTGCTAAGCTAACGAACGAAATGAAGCCAGATACCGGGTCAGACGGGAGTATATTCTGGCGGCGTCTAGGAGATCGATCGGTGTAGATATAGGCAGAAGTGATGAGGTGAAATGACGATCCAGTGTGCATCAGAGGAGGGGTGACGATCTGGGAGTCAATCAATCTCTGTGGGAGCAAGCACACACATACACGCCACACTTGGAGAACCAAAACAAACGAGAAGTAAGGGACCGGCGGAAAATAACAAAATGCAATGAAAAACAGAGAGGGACCAGGGTCAACCCTAACATTAATACCCTTAGTTAATGGAAAGGCATGCTCTTTCAAAAGATGCATTCCATGTGAGGAGAATAGAGTCTGACAATAATGGCCATGTTTGTGTACCAATCACTGTACAATATACAATGAGTGGACAGTTCATTAGAGACTAGCTAGGGGCACAACTACCTTGTGGGGTTTCTACATGCAATGGTGTATCATGATTTAGTATAATGATAGTGTAATCCTAGGAAATGCTCAGGAGATCTGAGATTCCCTGTTTATTCTCTTCCATGCCCAGGGGGAGGTTGGCCTCAAGTTCCATTTGTTTTGACCTTTGCTGCTTTACACGACCATGAATCAAAGGGATCTTTCTTCACACACCTGTGTAAGCAGTTATGGCTCAAATGAGTTTGATTTTTAGGCTGACAACAAGCCTTTGGTGTGAGTGTGCTTATATGCATTTAATAATCTTATCATAGTTGGATTTCCGCAGTTGTCTGATTATTCATGTGGTCATGTATACAGCACACTAGAAATCAGATTAAGAAACCTGATAAAGAGAGCTGGATTTTACTCCAATAATCAAAGTATTAACAGCATGTATACCAGTTACCCAATTTCAATCAGATTTGGTAGTGTCTAGCAGAAAAAAACATGGTTGCCAGGTTCGCTTATTCTTAGAGATTTTGCTCCCTAAGAACTTATTTACATAGACCAGGTGGGGGATTATTTCAAGTGATCTGGCAACCCTGGAAACCCTAGTGAATACTTTGTGCAGACTCTAAAACACAATATATACTCAAGAAAATTAAGAATTTGATTATTTAATATTAAAAATGTAAGTTTATGTCACTTGTTGCTGTGAGATCATTGGCTGGTTGCAAAGTAGAAATCTGATTATTTCCTGGGTCATGTAAATCCCATTATCTGATTACTCAAGTACATGTACACACATTGATTGGATTACTAACAAGGTCTGATTTTCTGCAGTTAAAGGATTATTAAGTGCATGCATTTACATTCACTTAATAATCTGATCATTTGGATTACTGCAGTTAACTGATTATTCAAGTGGTATACACTATACTCTGACCCAAAAATCCTATTGAGAAATCTGATAAAGAGAGCTAAACTTTAGGATAACTCACTGCATGTGTACCAGTTACCCACGGTTGCCAGGTCCATGTAATTCTAAAGACTTGGCTGTTAGGAACCACACTGTTCCACTGCCTGACACTAGAGGGCAGCACTGGCATGGTAAACGTGGTGGAATTGGGACAGCAAGCCCAAGTACGCATGTGCGAGTAGTATTGGTGATGATTACAGCTGATTAGAGACACCTGATCATTCAGGTATTTAAAGCCATTTGAGAGTGGTGTCTCGTCGCATTTGCAGTGCAGACCCATTGCAGTGACATCACTTCCTTCGTAGAGGGAGAAATGGTAGCGCCTCTGACGTGAGGTACCCAGGTGTTAGGGTCAGATTCCGGTACAACTTGCCTCTCTTTGAGCGTTTTTGAGCGTAATCATTACATAACATTCAACATATGTGTGCTTATTTGTATCTTTTTTTCTGAATTTATAATAGTACACTTTTGAATAAATTAATCAAAAAAAATCATTGTCAACACCCAGCCCAAGTGTAGAAGTTCACACAGTTTTCTACTACTTTTGAAAACCGATAACCAGCTGTTATGGTCAGAGCTAGATGGCTACAGTTACTCCATTATTATTACTTCTTAGGGTAGTTTTAATTTGGGAAACTTTTTACGTCAGTATATTGATTCAGCAAATTGTACTTTTACTTCATTGCTTTTCATTTTATTAGTTGTGTTACCTGTTTTATATGGCTTAATTTGGTATGTCTTAATATTATCTAGACTCATGGCTGAATATTATTATTTTAAACTCTATGTAGAGCACATACACAGTGCACTGGACCAGGTCTGTGTGTGCAGACGTGAAAGACTGCAGTTTATAATGAAAGTAAATGAAATAAATGTAGAACACAGGATTTTATAATAAGATGATAATTAGCGTGTTTATTTTTTGTTTTTAATTAAGAACACAAAATTTTTTTAAACCTAAAGATTTTCAAGTTTTAAAAAGTTTACTGATGCAAAATTGAAGGACTCTCACCACTATCACACTGGATTAAATTAAAATGATCTCTTAATACAATTTAACATGTTGTTTTATTTCCTTATTATAAATGCGGAGTCACTGATGTGAGATGGTGGCTTGCTGTTAAACAGCTGGTTTGTATAATTTTTCTATGGATTGTGTTTTTTTATATCTAATATACCATTTTAACAGATAAGATGGTATTTTACAAGCTATTTTATTACTCTTATTGAAGTAATTATTTGGATAAATATTTTTAAAGCAACAGTATTTTACTGGAGTAAATTTTTTTTTTTTTTCCCTACTAGTTCCACATCTGGTTACGGCAATATCTCTGCTGTCTCCTTTTATTCATCATAATGGAAAATTGCTTCAGGTAGGACTATATTTCTTATGCATCTTCTTTCTTCCTCAGTTATAGACTTATCCTCATAAATTATCATTATAATTTGAAAATTCCTTTCTGAGTTCCAGAAATGTAAGATCAGCCAAGCAGCTCCGTCATATGAATACTGTACATCAGCCTCAACACAAACACTTTTTATTAATTGAAGTAGCTAGTGATGTGTTTTCACCTGCACAGATACCATGAATAAAGCATCAGTGGATCTTCAGGTAAAGGTAAACAAGGCAACACAGAGTAAACAGTGAAACTTGACAGATACACTCTTCTTCCTGAACAACGAAAGGTTTCAGAAACAAAGCACAGAGAAATAACTTTGAAATGTATGATTTCTGTTGATGCAGAATGATATAGCTGGGAGGTAGTATGTTTTGAATTCAGAGGTAGCAAAGGTGTTAAAAGAATTGCAAGAGTGTGGTTTCCATGGAAACATTACACAAAGTGCAGGGTTGCATTTGTCTAGCATGCCCAATTCAATAATCTTATTCAGACCTTGTGGAAGATGTTTTGATTTGATGCATATGAACATAGTCCTCCAATATCTTCCCCAGGAAGAGCTTTTGTTAGTTTCTAAAATCATGTCCAGGTCCCTAAGTCACAAGCTTCAGGTCTAGGGAACCCATCTTAGTGCTTGATCTCAGAATCGGTCTATTATATGGAATTGAAAACAAACCACAAGCCTTGCATGGCACTCTGCAGTGCAAAAACAAATATAAATAATGTTTATCCAAAGTGATTTTCTATGACCCGTACTGTATCAGGGCTCTAGCATACTTAGTGTATAATCACAATGTTTGACACTCCTTCTCTTTGCCGTTTTTGTGTATACATCAGCAAGACCAAGAATATACTTTAGTAAATGTTCATTTTGATCCATTTTAATAAAGTTTTCTGAGGCTATGGTATCTGTCAACTCTTCAGAACGCTTTCAGGGCTGCAGTGGACTGAATACTTAAGTCTGTATCCAGAATCAATTCAGGGCTTGTTTAGGGCGCATTATCATTGCAGGTTTGTTTTTACACAAACAGATTCTGGTCAACTAATGGACTGATTCTGGTCAACTAATTCTAATGCCACTCTGCAAAGTGTAAGATAATTTGTAGTCTTGTATTCCTACTGTAAACATTTGTTTAGTTGTTGCATTGTTTATTTTAATAGTTCTTTGCTTTTGGATGAAACTGATCAACAGTTTAAACCAGTTAAATTTGATTGCTCAAATATAAAATTAATGCAGTGTTTTTATTAGACCATAATAAGGTATCACACATTAACAAATTCAGATTCAATTATAGAGGTCAGGGATATCCGAGCCCCTGTCTCCTTTGGCATTTACACTAAAGGAAACTGCATTGTACAGAAAAGTGTTTCTAGCTATTGGAATATTTGCATAAGGTGATCTTGTAGCAGACAAACTGGAATTCACCTACAAGAGACAAAAGCTGTTCAAACTGCTCCCTTTGTATACCAGCACTCCAAAGAATGAGCTGCCATGGGAACCCATTCTGTGATGGTGGGGGTCAAAAACCGGAGTTCAACTTTGAAATAAAAGAAGGAACCACAGACCTTACCTGCCATATGTCATCGTAGGTGCTTTCCATCAACATGAACAAGCTGTTGGCACTGCCCAGAGAAGGAATACAAACACTGTAGCCTCATGTACTTCACAGAAACTTGGCTCAAAGCCAAAACTCCTAATGAATTTATGGCAATATCTGGGTACTTTAATCATTTATCACTCTCTTCCATACCTAGACACTTCTCACAATATATATTAAAAGCCATACAAGACACAATAATACACTGATCATGGTGGCAGATATCAGGGAGGCAAATACCTGTCCAGTAGATAGATAGACAGACAGACAGACAGACAGACAGGTTCAACTTTATTGCCAGTGCTCAGTACAAGTAGAAGGCAACAAAATAAAGTCAGCATCTTCCAGAAGTGCAAATAGTAGCATTTTGCAAAAAGCAGATCGATGAAAGTGTAATACATTTAAAGGAATGTATAAATATATCTATAGATAATATATACAAAATATAAATAGACGTGTGGATTTATGTACATATACATACATATATACATATACACACATACTGTACATAATATGCATAGATTGGTATATAAATAGGTATGTACAGTAATGTGGACATGAGTTTAGAGTTATAATAATTGGAATTATTGGAATAATTAATTCCAATGTGTGCCATGTAGACAGTAGTACTCAGTGATGTGTGGAGTCCAGGAGGGTGATAGATCAGGAACAGAAGATGTTTCTTAGCCAGCTGATTCTGGCACAGATATTCTTGTATCTCATCCAAGAATGCATGAGGTTATACACTGTGTGGTTCGGGTGAGAGGAGACCCTGATGATGCTGTGTGCTCTGTGCACACAACGTTGGTGGTGAACATCTCCAATCATAGGGAGCTTTGTGCCAATAATGCGCTGAATGGTCTTCACCACACCTTATATGGTCTTTCTGTGAGTCACAGCGGAGCTGGCATACCACACTGTCATACAGTTGGTCAGTACACTCTCAATGGTGTACCTGTTAAAGATTGTCAGGGTTTGAGGAGATAGATCATCCTTCTTAAGTTTCCTCAAGAAGTAAAGACATTGCTGTGCCTTCTAAATGAAGCAGGAGCCGCTGAAGGTCCAAGAAAGATCTTCAGAGATGTAGATGCTCAGGAACTTGAAGATTGAGGTGCGCTGTACTGTACATCAGCTCTAGCTACCTCAGCATGAACACCATGCTCCCAGCTGCTGAATCTTGTCCCTTTATGCTGATTGTCATCATCACTGATGTGGCCAACTACTGTGGTGTCATCTGCAAACTTGATAATTATGTTGGACATGTGCAGAGGCATGAAGTTGTGTGTGAACAGGGAGAAGAGCAGGGGAGTCCACAGTCAACACAAGGGAGTGAAGGTAGATGACAAGTGACTGCCCAACCTCACAGACTGAGATCTGTGTGTATAGAAGTCCAAGACCCAGTTACACATGGGGTGGCGATTTCCCACTGAAGGTCACTGAACTTGGTTACCAGTCATATCTGATGCTGTGCGACCACTGGGCAGGTCTGATCATAACCTGTTATACCTTACCCCAACATACAAACCAATAGTCAAATCGGTGCTTGCCACAACCAGTAATGTGAGGAAGGAATTGGACAAAGTTGGCAGAGAATATTTTTTCAGGATGGTTTAAAGGACAGGACATGTTTTGTGAAGCACACTTAAACAACTCTAAAGGCAACGAGAGATATAGGGAAAAAGCTAGAGCATAAGCTTCCAGAAAAGAGTATGAAAGAGTTCTGAAATGAAATGAGGACTATTACTGTCTACAGTCAGGCAGGAAATAAAATTATGGATGTGAAATATGGACATCGCCAGTGAGCTGAATCTGTTTTTCCTCCCCTAACCCATCAGCTCAGGTGGCTTTCCGATGGGACTCTCAGTCAACATTCAGGGGGGGAGGTGGGGGTGATGCTAGTCTGAAAATATCTGGGAGTTCACTTAAATGACAAATAAGCAGTCTTTGGTGAAATGTATTAATTTGAGCACTGGGAAATATAAGGTGAATGTAAATACTGCTAAAACAGCTCCTGTGTGCCTAATTGTACTCCAAATATGATGTTAAAATTATCATAGCTTATAGTGTCACTGTATTTGTGAAATATAAAAAAAACATTTAAAGCAACAAAATACAACCCCATATCAGAAAAAGTTGGGACAGCATGGCAAATGCAAATAAAAAATATGCAGTGTTTCTTACATTTACTTTTTATTTTTTTATTTATTATAATTTCATTATTTATACTTTTATTTAATTGCAGATGGTATTAACCCACAATATTTATGTTTTATCTGGTCAACTTAATTTAATTTGTTAATAAACATCCATTTCTGCATTTCAAGCTTGCAACACATTCCAAAAAAAGTTGGGACAGGGGCAATTTATGTCTAGTAATGAGGTAAAAATTTTAATAATTATGTGATTTCAAACAGTTGATGTCAACAGGTTTTTGTAATCAAGATTTGGTACAAAAGCAGTATACACAAAAGGCTGGGTAAAATACGTATGGGCAAATACGTATGGGCAGAGAATCTCCAATTTGTCAACAAATGCATGAGATAAGCTTTGAAATGTTTAAGAACAACATTACTCAAAAAAATACTGGAAGGGATTTACATATTTCTGTCCTAACATTTTCTGATTTGGCTTGTTTTGCATTGTCTTGTATGAAAATCCATGGATGTCCCTGAAAATGTCATCTTGAAGGCAACATATGTTGCTCAAAAATCTCAGTGTACTTTTCTGCATTAATGCTGCCATCACAGAAGTGTGAATGACCTTTTACAAGAGTTCTGACACAACCCCATACCATGACAGGCCCTGGATTTTGGACTATTCCAATTTCTTCCACAATACATGTTTCCACTTGTGATGGTCCATCCCAGATGCCTCAGAATCCAGAGAAGTCCACACTGTTTCAGGACAAGGTTAACATAAGGCTTGTTATTTGGAAAGTACTTTTTTAAGTGGGATTTGTGAATGTAACTCCATATTGTAGTGACTGACAAAGGTTTGCCAAAGTAATCCTCTGCCCATATGGTTTATATCAGCTGTTAGCTGTTACTCAGACCACATGAATGATGGTTCTTGATGCAGTGCCATCTGAGGGATCAGAGATCACGGGTTTTCAGTTTAGTCATGCACTTTATGGACTGAAATTCCTCCAGATTCCTTGAATAATTAATGATATTATGCACTGTAGAGGAAAAACTATGTAAATCCCTTTCAATATTTCATTGAGGCACATTGTTTTTAAAGACTTCATTAATTTTCTCATGCATTTGTTGACAAACTGGAAATTCCCTGCCCAAAACTGTGCTCCTCAAAGACACAACCTTTGGTGGATACTGTTTTTGGACTAAATCATGATTATAATCATCTGTATGACATCACATCATAGTTTTTTCGCCTCGTTACTAGACCTAAATTGCCCCATCCCAACATTTTTTAATGTGTTGCAGGTCAGAAATGCAAGAATGGATGTTTATTGGTGAAGCTGACCAGTTTTTTGTATTTGCATTTTTCATACTCTACCAACTTTTTTCTAATTTTGGGTTGTAATAGAAAACATGATTTAAAACATCAAAGTCATGGAGTTTACCTTACAAATCAAGTAAATTCAATTACAACTAGGACAAGCTTTAGATTATATACTACTTAATGCACAAATGCAGTATTTATTGTATGTGAAGAGTGCCTGCAACAAGGAATACTGGAAAACATATGAAGATTTACATGGACTGGCCCCACAGTACTTCGTTCACAAGGTGGAAGACTTCTTTTAGTTCCTAGAATTACAGTAGGGGGAAATGCTTTCTTGTACATTGGCTATGAACATAAGCTACGGATAAACGGAATAAACTCCCCACTTTAGATCAGGATTCAGACACTGTCCAAATTTTCACTATTTTCACTGTCCAAGTCTGCACTAAAAACATACCTATTTACGCAGGCTGTTGGTTAGACTTAGGCTGGGACGCATGGCTCGGGTTCCTGGGGCTGGAGTCTGGGGTCATATCTTGTCATGCCTTGGCCATAAGGCCAAGAGTTTCTGGTGGGCTGACTGGCTGTGTTGGGCTTTAGTTGCTTTCATCTTGAATGGTGCATCTTTGCCTTAAACTAAAGGGCAGAGCCCATTGGTTCATAATCAACGAGTTTTGTGGTGATCTGGAATGTTGGGTGCTGTCTTCTTGCTCCTCAAGTGTGATCACTTAGGATTGATGATTGTTGGGGAGGTGGTATGCCAAGGTCTCATGTGAGCCCTTTCAGAACAGAATTGAGACTTTAACCAGAGTATACATATGTGCAGGCTATAAATTGAGCAGCAACTACCTAGGACAATGTCATACAGTAGTTTATTAAAAAGTAATGAGTTACTTGTTGAGGTAAATGTGGTGAAGTACAAAGAGTTTTAACGATAACTGCTTAGGAATAGGGGATCTACAGTTAAAATGTGATTTAAAACTAAAATAATTTTCAAGGAACAGAGACCCAGTGGTACTTGCCTGGTGATGACGTGGTGAACGGGTGAAGGCATTGAAACCGAGTCTTGCCTGATGAAGATAGCACGGTTGGAGAGTGGTTGGTGCCTATCCTCCGATCAATACAGGCTTCTCAGTGATGCAGGTAGGCATGTCACACCGATGTTCTTCACAGCAGCGATCTTCAGGTGATACAGCATCAGGCAGACTTTCCAGCTTTAGGCTAATGTCAGTTTGCGGTCCTCGAAGATTAGGTTCATGTACACGTAAACTTTACTCTGGCCACGGGTAAACTTTAAGTCTAACACAAGCTTTACATGAAGCACGTGTGCACTAAACTTGGCCGACATGGAAGATAAACGTTGGTCAAGTACAAAGGAGATCTAAAAAAGTTCCTAACTATGGTGCCTTTAGGATCTTCTTGGACGTTCCTTCTCTACAGAACTTCTTAATGCATTTTTCTTTTGTTACCCTGGTTACCTTAGTTCTCTCTTTCTTCTCACAAAGCTACCGGTTTTGTACATGCCTTGACATAAGCATTCGGGGGAGGGAACAAGGGGCATTTAACTGAATCAAAGAATGTGAGTTAACTCGATATCTTAAGTCCCTCCTTGCGTTGTCCTCACCACAAGTTGATAAGCACAGCTACAGAGGCTATAACTTTGGAATAATACATTGGGTATCTAAAGGTGTCTGTGTGTATCACAGTTTAGTTACTAAGTTGTCAAGGACACCTTGAATCTACGTACCATACTTCAAAAAAGGCATTCTAGACTACAGCCCTTCTTAGACAAAAATAACAGTTGTAGCATGCAGTACACACTTGGAGCAAAACACATACCAGGTCATATATCGAAAGTGAATACTTATTAATCCCCAACCAACTGATGCAAGAGGCTCCTTCGGGTTTATACACAAATAACTTCCTAATACTACAACAACACTAAGTTGGACCATGTTGAATATGATACTCAGTATGAAATAGTCATTATGTCACGATGGAGCGGAATGCCTCTGGGAAGTCCTCACTGGAGCGGACGGTGCCTGAGAAGGCCTCACTTTAGCGGATGGCCTCGGTGAAGGCCTCACTGGAGCAGATGGCCTCTGAGAAGGCCTCACTGCAACAGACAGTCTCTGGAAAGGCCTCAATGGAGCAGACAGCCTCTGGGAAGGCCCCTGTGCAGACCTCTCGGAAACAAACGGCCTCTGGAGAGGCCTCTGTGTAGGCCACAGGATAACAGGTGGCCTCTGGGCAGGCCTCAGGGTTACAGACGGCCTTCTGGCAGGGCTCAGAGTAACAGACGGCCTCTTGTCGGGCCTCTGTCTGGACGTCCTCAGAGCGTGATGTGCCCTGGACGGGTATTGGGACAGTTTCCGTATCTTGCGTCCTCTGGATGGGCATCATCTGGACGGTCTCTGGGATGGGCATCCTCTGGTCAGGCGTCCTCTGAACAGACTCTGGACGGGCATCTGGCCAGTCACTGAGACTCACCTCTTTGGTGCAAGCACAGGCACAGACACAAACTTCCTCAGAACTGGAACTGGCGCTGACTTCCTCAGTGCTAACAAGGGCACTGACGTCCTCTGCGCAAATGTTTGTGGCACCGGGGTCGGCGCAAATGTCTGTGGCACAGGAGTTAGTGCAAATATCCATGGCGCCCGAGTCAGGGCAACTAGCTCCGATAATAACATATAGAGAGTCACGTATTGTTCAGGTACGGAACTAGGTGGCGCATCATACTCTGATACCGAGTCAAACGTCGGTCAGACAAAGTGCAATCTAAAACACCAATATGAGAGGTAGAAGTAGAAAATGGATGCCCTGATTAAAGTTACTAGGATCCTGATGACTGAGTGTCTGATACACACAGAGAACCTAGCCACACTGTGGAATAATCATGTGGGCTCACCACCTGCAAGGTGATGGGTAGGGGTTGCATGTGATGCCAGCTGGACATCAGCATGGGCTGAAAAGTTCTGGACAGAGTAGACTTTTTCCATTCCAGACTTGGTCAAAGTCCTGTCTGATTCAAACCTGGAAGTGGTGAAATGTTATTAGACAAGTGATGGGCAGTCAATAACTAGCATCCAGATTGAATAGAAGGCTGCTCACAGGTGTAATTGGTAGCAGAACACCTTGTGCCAATCGTTAATGATCAATCCTGTGATCATGTCAACTTCAGGCCATGTGTTCTGGACTCTCAGGTGAAGAGAGAGACAGTGCAGTCAACTGATCACCACTTGGTGTTGTGTTGGATTTTTGTTGCACAAAGCATCTGCCAGTTGGGCCTGGTAAACTCAGGTTAATTGGAGGTGTCTATGGCAAGGCACAGCTCTGACGTGAAGTAAAATTCAAAGTCAAATTCAGTACATTTAAGTACCACTCTTTTAAACATTGTCACAGAGCAGCTTTACAAATCCTAAGTACCCAAATAAGCAAGTCAGAAGAGGCAGTGTCACAAACTGTCTACAAAGGGGCGAGGGAGACAGACACAAGTGCAAGTGGGTAAGGCTTATTTACAGTGGGTATAATGATGAAGAACAAATACAAACAGGCTAAGTGATATGCTAAAGACAAAACTAATGCTAATACAAAAGACAGTGATAATGCAACAATACAATACTAACAGGAACATAAACTAACAAAGACCAATACAAACCACAGTGCTTACAGTGCACAGCTAAAAAAAGACAAAACCACATGATGCTAATCACACAGACTATAAGCTAACAGGCTAACACAAACAGAGAAGCTAACAAAAGAGACTAAGCTAATTCATAACATTCCAGACACTGAACAAGACATGAAACACCTCCGAGAAACAGGGACAAGAACCCATTAACCAGACAATGAGCAAGAGGCAACCAGACAAGAATTAGGAGACCACTCAGGAGCCAGGGAAGTGAGAAGGCCAGAGCAGGAAATGAACAGGAAGGGAGTATTTATAGTAAAGGTACAGCAGGTGGCAACTGCTCCACCTGTTGTGGAAAGAGAAAAGGGTCAGTGGAAAGTCATTCAGGATGACACTGATCTCCAGCACATATCATGCTGACAGAGAGCAGCAAGGAAAACTCCCCGAGACACATTAAGAAAAAACCCTTAAGAGGAATTGGGCTCAACTGGTTCCTCTGGGTGTCAGTTCATCATTTGAAGCTAAAGCCAAACACAACTGAAATGCCTTACATTCCATTCCAATGCAAGTGAAACTTGATCACAAATGAAACATTTGGACAAAAGGATAGCTACATACCAATTGTTTAAGCATAGGGGAGCTCTGTTTTTGGTTTTGGGTTTATGTTCAGTTCTGAAGAAACTGAAGCTAAGAGGGGGTATTGCTGCAGGTTATAGATACTGGATACTGAATAATCATACCCTCAAAATCACCCTGAACTAACTGAAGAATCTACTCTAAATGTTTTGTAATGGTGTCATGTGGGGACACCACCTCGTCTGCCTTACTACCTCAGACACCCTGTATATGAATAACCTTAGAAGGTGAAGGTCCCCCCTGATGAGGCAGGATACATTCAGACAGGATAAAACCTGGGACAGAACCAAGTAGGAAATGGAATAGAACTCAGCGAGTGAGAGAGGATATGCAATCAGAGAAAAACCAAGTGTCCCACATCACATAACTGGTCTTCACAGTCCCCAGACCTGGATATTATTAAAATTCTGTGGTAGATCTCAAACAAGCTGCACAAACTAAATAATTTATGATTCCTAAAACAAGGATACAAAGGCTGTTAGCTGGCTACAAAATGTGCTGAAGGTGTGATTTCTGTGAGGGTTACTATTAATGTGACCAGTTTTCCACTGCTTGTTTTTATTCTCATTTCAGGCCACAAATAAACTTAATCCAAAAGGGCAACTGACCCCAGAATTCTAAGAACAAAAGTCAGGGATTTGCCCTCCATCTATGAAAAAGAGAAAGAAGGTAACAGAAAGCATTAGTGGGGAAAAGGGAGGAAAAAAGCAGGAGGGATTTATGTGGAGAAGTAGATGGTTCAGGTTTCAATTCATTCTCCAGCAACACGGATGAATTCCTTCCAATTTCCAGATAGTATTGCTTTCCTGCAAGCCTGAACTTTGCTACCCAGTTTAAGTCTTATATGAAAAAGTAGAACCCCTAGAACCTACAAACCTGTCAGAGAAATATGCAAGAATGATGACAGAAGAAAGGAAAAAAGACAGAAGACAAGAAGGTGCGTCTATCATCTTCAACAACTACAAAACTGTTAGGACCCCCCAGCACTGTGTGGATGTCCCCCAAGCAGACACTAGTTGGCAGTGTCAGCTTGGCTATCACACCGGGATCCACACAGTGCATGCAATCGTTCGTTCACCCACTGATTGTGGCATGATTGCTATCAGCTGTCAGTGGCGTTATTTAAGAGCTCACTTTTGTGCTGACAGTGTTGCACCCTCTACCTATGGTTCACGGATTGCGCCACGCATCGCTTTGTGTTCTCCATTGAAATTGCTTCTCATTGCGCCACGGTGACTCGAGACCTCACCCGTCTCACGCTCTTTAAAAAGCTTTAGCGCATACTCGTCTTTTTGAGCTGGTCAGGGACAGCGGATGGACTGAGCCCGTTTAGGGACTGAGGTCTCGTAGGGTTGGAAGGCCCAAGGTAACCTTTTGTTTAGGGCTTAGAAATAGCGTAGGGCAAGCCCTTTAGTTTTGTTTTGTGTTTTGGCGATCACTTTGTAGCGATCACTTCTGATTCGTTTCTTTCCTCGGACATTCTGCGCCTGCACGTTCCGGCGAGTGACGTGATTCGCGCTGTGCATGCACTTGACACTGTGCCACACTTTTTGCGGGCTCGCTCGCACTTGGTGACGTCAGCCCCCTCCCTTCGCTCTCCCTATGGCGTGAGTCTGAGCTTCTAATGTGTGTGCGGGCTTGTGTATCTTCCCCTCACACATAGAGGCTCGTTTTTGTTAGTTATTTGATCATTTCTTCCTCAGTTGTCTGGTGGCGCGTTCGGTTTATTCACTTATTACTGACGTGTCCGTCCGGGGTTTGTTTCCCAGCTTCTGAGGTTGCTTTCTTTATTGTTTAATTTTCTTTTGTTATTTATATTTTGGTTCATCTGTTCCATTTGGATCTAACTGCAATTGGGTCCTAAACCACTTTATTCTTTTGTTTTCACAGTTCATCATTCTTTTAATATGGTGAACCATAACAAAAACAGGCAGACATTTTAATTAAATATTTTTACTGGTATTTTACAATATGCTCAGAATCATTCATACATTTTTGTTTAAACAACTCACAAAGCAAATTCTATTCTTCTCAGACATTGGGCTTTAATGGAACCAATACCAAACAATTCTGCAGTGTTTAAAGACTGGCCTTAGATTTAATTTGAATGGATTGTTTTGTGTCACTATTTTCAACTCCATTTCAATTTGTGTGATTAAGCTGCAATGAGTCCTAGTGTGAGCCTCAGCTATAGACACTGACACAAATACACATTGCAGCTTTACAAAAGCCAAGTCCCTAAATAAGTAAGTCAGAAGAGAGAGTATGAAGGAAAATTTCACATAAGGAAAAAGGAAAAAAGGCTTAACTGGTTCTTCTGGATGTCAGCTCATCATTTAAAGCTAAATCCTACCATAACTTGGCTGTTTTACATTCCTGGAGATATTCACACCCTACAAAAAACAATAAACCTAAAAGCAGGCTTTGACAACCAGCTTAGACTCTTGGTTCATGTTGCACAAATGCCATGGTAATGCAGGTATCTTCTCTATATCAGGATGATTCAACCTTTTCGTTTCCATGGGAGTCAGGTGATTGTGCAGAAACAACTACAAGACTACTGCAATACACTTCTGGGAAGTCATCTCATGCATACAATCAGACCCCTGCAGCTAATTCAGAATGC